>CM059300.1:11075000-11105000 GCA_030340665.1 Neosalanx taihuensis | reverse complement strand
AATCACTTTAATCTGTACCTACCCTGTATATTCTGATGATACTGTACATACGTACTGTGTATATTCTGAGTATACAGTTACTATTATATTCTGTTGTCATAACTGTTTTGCACTTCTGGTTGGATGCTAACTGTATTTCGTTACCCTGTACTTGTACCTGTGTAATGACAATAAAGTTGAATCTAATCTAATCTATAGCTCTGTGTTATTCTGTTCAACGATTCCGACTCAGTTCTGACCACTCCTTCTTCCATGTCTCCCCCTAGGTCATGGGACTGTTGAACCCAGGCGGCGTCCCCCACCAGCCCCAGAGCGACTTCGCCCTCTCCCCCCTGACCGGAGGCCTGGAACCCGGGGCCGGCATGGCGGCCAGCTGCCATGGTTCCCAGCGTCTGGAGGCTCTGCCGGGCCTGACCAGCAGCCAGTCCTACTGCCCGCCCACCTACAGCTCTCCAGCCTACGCTGTGGACCACCACCCCTCCTACCAGTACAGCCAGTATGGCCAGAGCAAGGTGAGCACACACACACAGACACACACACACACTACACACACACACACACAGACACTACACACACTACACACACACACACACACACACTACACACACAAACACACTACACACACACACTACACACACACTACACACTACACACTACACACACACACACACACACACACACACACTACACACACACACACACACACACTACACACACACACACACACACACACACACACACACACACACACACACACACACACACACTACACACAGATACATCGATGTCATGTCAGCTAGGTAAAGGAGTGAGGCTTACCGTTTGGAGTTGTTCTTGCATTACCTGTGCCGGTCTTTCCACCTCCGCCCCTCTCCGCTCCCCTCTCCGCCCCTCTCCGCCCCCCTCTCCGCTCCCCTCTCCGCCCCTCTCCGCTCCCCTCTCCGCCCCTCTCCGCTCCCCTCTCCGCTCCCCTCTCCGCTCCTCTCCGCTCCCCTCTCCGCTCCCCTCTCCGCCCCTCTCCGCCCCTCTCCGCTCCCCTCTCCGCCCCTCTCCGCTCCCCTCTCCGCCCCCCACGGTGGGGGTCCAATGTTCTGAGTCATCGGCCTCGTTAATTGGCCGGGTCAACATGTGATGAGAGAGCGTCTCATGTCTCCCTTGCTAGCGGTGAGGTTACACGCACTCAGGTAGGCCGCAGCTTCTGGCCAGGGTCCTTCGCTTTATATTAGCATTAGCGGAGCGTACACACACACACACACACGCGCTTACCCTTTCGTGACCTCACGTGATGAGGCTGCCCATCAGTGCCCCCCCCCCCCCACTGCCCCCAGCCTCCCCCCCCCCACCCCCTCCCTCTCACCTAGCCATGTAATGACCTCGCCCGCCCCGCACGGGTAACCGAGATACCCCCCCCCCGCCCCCCCCGCCAGATAAAAGGAGCCGCTTCGCCCAAACCTTGTTTGACAGGAGGAGGGGCGGAGGGAGAAAGCGAGGGTGTGTGTGTGGGGGGTGGGGGGGGGGTGGTGAGGTGCATGACCACATGTTGACTAGGGGGGCCGTCAACATCGGCGACATCTTGATGTCATTAATTCAGCGAGCTCAGGGAGAGACCCACGTTCAGCTCAAGGGGGGGGGGGGGGGGGGGAGGGGTGAGTGTGTGTGTGAGTATGTGTTTCGGTCAGGAAAGTGGGGGGTGAGAGAGAGGGGGCTGTTTAACGGGGGAGCGATATGGCCCTTGGCAGCTAGCGATGAGAACCATGTGTCCCTGAAGGGTCACATCCAGAGTTGTTACTGATCAGAGGAACCTTCCAGAAAAACCTACCTGCAGCAGCCGACTGAGCTTCCAGACCTGACCTCGGCCCCCCGGCCTCAGCCTCAACTCCCACCCCCCCCACCCCCAGCCTCAACCCTGCCTCAGTCGCAGCTCCGGCCTCAAACACATCTTCCCTTGGCGTAGTCAGCAGAGCCTGATAGGGAACGCAACAGAGACCTCTAACACCCCCCCCCTCTCTCTCTCTCTCTTTGTTTCTCAGATGCCTTTCCTTATCTAAAGCACCAGCTCTACTCTGGAGGACCACTTCTGCGACCGGCCTGACAGTCAGCCCCGAAGGCACACGCAGACACGCGCACACACCCTCTCTCTCCTCTCCGTCCCCCCCGCCCGCCCGCACGCACTGGCCCGGGTGTACCCCCTCTGCCACCCCGCCCCTCCTCCCCCCCCCAACCCCACACTGAGGGAAGAAGAAGGTGGGGTAACCTACCCAGGAGACCTTTGGGGGGGGGGGGGTGGACCGGGATAATGAGGACCAAAAAGGGGGCCGGCGTCTTCTCGGGTTACCCTGGCGCTCCCCCCCGCACTCATGCTGTACGCCGTCTCCTCCGGAACCCTCCACCCGCCTCTCCCTCGGCCGTGCTCCTAGGAGAGAGGGAAGCAAGCTGGAGAGGGAGGGGGTGTGGGGGGGGGGGTGTGTGGGGGGGGGGAGACAGCAAAACAATGTTTCCCTAAACTGACTTCTAACCACTGGGGCACCATCCCAGGGAAGACTGCGGAAACCGCGACTCCCGCCCTTCATCGGGACGGATTCCAGAAGAGGAAGACGCGGAGACGACCTTTCTGTGGGCGCTCCAGGCTCGTGGGGCGCCTTGGCGACGCAGCGAGGGCGCTGTGCGTGTTTTCGAGGGGGCGCGATCGACTTTCGCCGAGTCTTAGGAGAATGTCAGATACTTAAATTGACTTAAACGTAAAAGATGATTCCAACATTTGAACGATGGACTTTGATGTGGGTTTTTAGTATACTGTACATGAACATGGGGGGGGGGGGGGAGGGATGGGGGGGAGGGGGGGGGAAGGACAGCCACTGCCTTGGATTGGCGGAGAGAAAGACAAGCGCTGCAACCCAAATGCAATACTTCCATACCTCGCACGAAGCTCATCGTCACGACGACGTCCCCCGCATGCGACATCTCATCCCCCGCTTGTATTTGTTCCCATCTTGAATGGCGACGAGCGAAACAACGTGCTCAACGTTAAAAAAAACAACACCATTACCCATCAGCCACTGGGCTTTGTAATTCAACGTGTCTTTTTTTTCTTTTTACCTGGACACAAAGTAAAATGTATATGGATTCAGTTCACCTCTTCTAGACGGTCTACGATGACTGAAGGACATTTGGGTCACAGATCAGACGGTGGCTGTTATCGTTGTAAAGAGAGAACCATCAGGTCTTGTCAGTATTTATTCAGTAACTGCCTCTGTGTCCCTGACCACAGCACTCTCTCTACCGCTGACCAAGTCTTACGTCTCTCTCCAGACGCTTTTATATGCATATATAATTGTTCCTTTATGACTGCATAAAATGATTTTGTTGTAATATGTCTGGTGTCAAAATGCAGCGCTATTTACTATTTATAATAAACTATATTAAAATGTGAGGAAGTGATGGGGGGTTTTGTATGGTTACGTCGATTTGCTAAGAAACCATTAAGAAACGAGTGTAGCACTCGGTTAAAGACTGTGGTTTTGTGATGGTGAATAATGCTGATGGAGGGTGCGGGAGACATGACCATCATAGCACAAAACGAAACAGTACAGACATACTCTCAAGTAAAGTATCGCTCTCCGGCTCGACCTTTGACCTCCCCCTTGAAGTTCGTACGGTCTCTCGGAAGCGATCGTCAGCGGCCGATTGTTGTGGTTCTTCGTCAGAAGACCCCTGTGTTTAATTTGAGTGGAAAATAATTACATTTCCCTCTCTCTCTCCCTCGACCCCCCCCCCCCCCCCCCCCCCCCGACACATGCAACAAATGCTTAACAGAGCACGTTTGTCATTGTCATCGGACGACTGCAATACCGACGCGATCCCTCCCACCCCCCCCTGCCCCCCCCCCCCCCCCCCCGCCCCACCACCCCCCATCCCACCCGTGTGTTTCCAAAGCTCGTTCCCCCCCCCCGGTCATTCATAAATATCTCCTCTTTCGTAAATACCACTGTCTGACAAATCCCCTCTCCCTGAGGGCCACTTCGCGCCGTTGATGAGTAAAGCAGAGGCCCCTGTAAATGACCCAAACACAACAGCGCCCGGGCCTGCAGGGAGATCACTCACTGCCGGCGTCCCTGCAGAGTTCAGGGGCCACAGCCGTCCAGCGCTCCCCCTCTGCCTCCAGACTGAGTGGGGGGGAAAAAAGAGCAAAAACCCCATCTCACTTCACAAGTTACTGATATCGGTGAGTTTTATGGCTTCTTGTTCTTCCTTTACTTTTTCTTCCTTTCTTTTTCTCGGCGGGATGAAGGGATCAGGTGCCTGCAGCTGCCCGTGCCATTCACTTTAATGTGCTTGTGTGGGTGTGTGTGTGTGTGTGTGTGAGAGCGAGAGTGCGAATGTGTGCGAGCGTGTATCGGAAGGAGAGACAGCGCTCACGTCTAACGGCGCAGGCAGTGTTTACGAGTTCCTCTGACTGGGAGCGTCGCTGAACAAACATTCACATGCCTCTCCTTTTGCCTTCATACGCGAATGTGTGCGTCTGCAGTTCGCGTGCGTGCGACTACACGGCCCTGATCAAAGCCTGATCGGATTTCGGTATTTTCTTAGCGGTCAGAAAAACTGTCCCTTTACAAGTGCTTTAGCTTGTTGAACACAATGGATGAAGTAGCCAAGGGGGCCGTCCTGGAATGAAGTGCCAGTCAAGCCAGCACACACTGGAGACAACTTAACCTCTGACCCCCCCTTCCCTTTGAAATGGAGGAGACTACTTGACCAGAGCTGACAACTACCCCTCAAGCTTCTACTGCCCCCGCCCCTCCTCCCACACACACCCCCTCCGATCCAGAGTAAATCAGGCAGAGGGAGGGAGGGAGGGGAAGAGGGGAATCAAGTTATTTGGAAGGAAAGAGAGGGTGAGAGATGGAAAATGTTTAAGGGCAGTGTCTGTTTTTGAAAGTGTCTGAAATTTCCCCATTAGGGGACTGTAAGGGATAATTTTGTTTGCCTGTGTGTGTGAGTGTTTGGGAGGTGATGCCTAGTGATTTGCCAGCGTAACCTGAACATGTTGGCGTCTGTACGGTCTCAATACTGATCTGTCCGCAACGTGAACGACGACCATGTTGGAAACGGGAGCTGCGATGTCGGACGATCCCAGCCAGAGAGGGAGCGTCAGGCGGGCAGCACCAGTGACGTTAGCCGGGGAGCTTTATCTCAGAAATGTCCTCATATCAGCGGTGTTAGGAGAGCGCTGAGGGCCGAGGGCCGAGGGCCAGCATGCCGTTCCCAAAGCAGACCTCCAGGAGGTTACTCCTCCTTCCCTCCCTCCCTCCCTCCCTCGCTCGCTCACTCTCTCTTTCTCCCCTCAAAACCTAGTCGCTACCGTCTCCTTGCCTTACTTTTTCTTTCTTGATTTTCTCTCTTTCCTTTTTTTCAGTTCTTAAGTTCCTTGATCGTCTTTCTCTCTCTCTGTCTTTCTCTTTCACTCCCTCTCTGAGAAGTTTTCATCATGAACCGGACCCTCCTATTGGCTCTGCTCAGCCACTGCAAGAAAATGATCCGGGAGGAACTGGACACCGACCTCGGGGGCAACGACCACCGCAACGCTTCGTTGGGCATTGCGGCCGGCCCCACCTCGCCCCTCGCCCTGGACCTCCGGCGGTCTTATGACAACGCCTATTTCTACATCCTGTTCGTCATGTTCTTCTACTCCTTCCTGGCGCTGACGCTCTTCAAGAACTTCATCCGCAGCGAGAAGGGAGCGAAGGACCCCTACGAGGAGTTCATGAGCGGGGGGGCCGCGGCCCTGCCCAAATTCAACGCAGGCCCTTCGACGGGGGAAAGGTTCGACTTTGAAGACGAGTGCGTCCTCTGAACGCCGGGGCCGTCCGTGAGGGAGAGCAGGGAGGGAGATGTTTTGACAGGAAGCCAGGAAAACGTCCATGCGGAGCTATTTCAGGGCAGAGCTGCTAGTGATTTCGGAGATTCCCCCCCCCCCGTCCCCCCCTGTCCCCCCATCCCCTGCCCCCCCCCTCCCTCCCTCGTCCATGTCGACTCTCCCTCCATGCAATTGAACAATCAGGGGCGCAGACCCGAGGGGGGGGGAGTCCCGTCGGAGAGGAGGAACCTGAGAGCCGAGGGGACCGGCTCCCTCCGAGAGACGCGCTGGAGGAGGGGAGGGGCTCCAAGATCACGCGCCACGGCGGAGCATCAGAGTGAATGCTGGACGGATTCGGTGCGCGCGGGCGTTTGTGCGTAGGGCGAACGGATGCTTTCAGATCCCTGTACAAATTCCGGAGATTCACACGCTGAGAAATGTCGAAATCAATACATCGATCATGCCGTCTAACCATGCCATGTAAAAGTGCTTGATGAAATAGGCTAAGTTCAATAAAATGGAGAAAATGATGAGTTCAAATGTATTTACCTGATTCTTTTCATTTGCCACATGTTTAGCCCGATTAGTCAACTATGACCTTGTTGTAAAGGGATCCTCTGATCCAGAGCAAGATGGTTCATGTAACCTGTTGCTGACCTCTTTGAGTTTGGAACACACTGGCAAAAGGTGGAAAGGTGAACCGCAGTCTATCAGTCCACAGACCGCACATCAGTGGCGCAGCGGGATTATGTGACGACGGCTTTAATGAGCACATGCGTTCCTAATTTGAAAGACGCGCACCGCTTACGAGGCATAAAGTCGCCCCATGAAAATGGAGAGCGGAGCTTTTTGAACGTTCCCTGAGACTGGGATACACTTTAGAGCAACCAGTCCACTGCTCGGTTACAGCTAGCGTCAACAGTGGGGTTTGAGGGTCGAATCAGGCGCACGCAACACACACGTAACTTATGATTACAGAAGCAGAACGTGACTTATAGGGAGGCTCTTTAGATTGAAGGCCACAACCGAATGACCTGTGTCAGGTGAGAGAGGGAGAGAGAAAGAGAGAGGGGGGGGGGGGGAGAGGGGGAGAGAGGGGGAGAAGGGGGAGAGAGGGGGAGAGAGGGGGAGAGAGAGGGGGAGAAGGACTGTAATAACAGAATCTGGGCCTGTAGCCTGTCGGTGGGTTGTTTTTCTTTCCTCTATCATTGAATATCGTTCTCATCCTTTCTGCTCTTTAACACCTCCTTAAGCAGACCAGGGGCACCAGCAGAAGGAGGGAGACAGATGGATTCAGAGCCACCCCATGTCAAATGGTGAAACTCCTACGGCACTAGGCTGATCCACGACAAAAATATTATAGGAATAGATTCTAAATAGGAATGAGAAATAGGAATGAACAGTCACCACATACAAAGCCAATGTTTGTATGAAATGAGCATGATGCTTCCCTTTATTGTCCACACAGTGCAATTTGGTTTGCAGCATGCTGTTAAAAAACAATGGCCACATGGCAGTTCACAAAAATAACTCAGTTAGCAAAGCCACTGCTAACACGTTATTATTAAGACTACTAATGGCGGTAGGTAAAAAGATTGTTAAACTGGTTACGTTTGCCTGTCTGCTTTGCTTGTCTGTTTGCCATCAAATGAAGTGTACAAACTACACCTTGTTAATGGTGAAACTTTTTAGCAATGTTCATTCTCTTTGTGGCTTTGGTTACTCTATCATATTGAATTTACAGAATAGAACATTGCCTGTATTTCCCCCTTCAAGCAAAAGTCTGCAGCATTCACAGTTTCTCAAACAGAAGAAGTGAAGAGAAATGTTTGTGAGAAATGGACCACTGGAGATGAGATGTTAACATCAAGTCTTTCTGATCTGTTTGATCTTCATGTTGAGGATGGTGTTGGTCTCCTCTGGTATGGAGGCTTGGGTCTGGGCTACAAACTTAAGAGAAAGGGAGGATGCCAATTAGCTGGACAGCACTATCATCCCAAATGAATTTGTGACTTACATTTACATCAACGGACGTATATTAGAAGTTTTGATATGTTTAATGTTTAATATATCTCCAGTAGCTGTACCTACATTCTGTAAGGCATTGAGAATAGCCTCCTCGCTGTTCTCCCCAGAAAGGACAACAAACTTTAAATAGACAACCAGTGGTCCAGTATCTGAAAATACAATGGATGAAATATAGATTTAATTTGCATTTAAAGTTAATCACACTATTTTAATTATTTGTTGACCTGCTGGAGCAGTTTACCTTTGGGATCTGAGTGTGTGCTGCCATCTAGTGGTGTGGCTGGGTTGGTACTGTAGGCTGTGTCAAATACTGATGTTTTGGGGTTGGGAGTTGTCAGTGATAATGGGGAAGATGTAGGACTAGATATATGTACTGGGGGGGATGTTGGACTAGTTAGTGGTGCTGGGGTGGATGTAGGACTAGTTAGTGGTGCTGGGGTGGATGTAGGATTAGTTAGTGGTGCAGGGCTGGATGTAGGATTAGTTAGTGGTGCTGAGGTGGATGTAGGACTACATAGTGGTGCTGGGGTGGATGTAGGACTAGTTAGTTGTGCTGGGGTGGATGTAGGACTACTTAGTGGTGCTGGGGTGCATGTAGGACTAGTTAGTGGTGCTGAGGTGGACGTAGGACTAGTTAGTGGTGCTGGGGTGGACGTAGGACTAGTTAGTGGTGCTGGAGTGGATGTAGGACTACTTAGTGGTGCTGGGGTGGATGTTGGACCAGTTAGTGGTGCTGAGGTGGACGTAGGACTAGTTAGTGGTGCTGGGGTGGACGTAGGACTAGTTAGTGGTGCTGGAGTGGATGTAGGACTACTTAGTGGTGCTGGGGTGGATGCTGGACTAGTTAGTGGTGCTGGGGTGGATGTAGGACTACTTAGTGGTGCTGGGGTGGATGTAGGACTAGTTAGTGGTGCTGGGGTGGATGTAGGACTACTTAGTGGTGCTGGGGTGGATGTAGGACTAGTTAGTGGTGCTGGGGTGGATGTAGGACTACTTAGTGGTGCTGGGGTGGATGTAGGACTAGTTAGTGGTGCTGGGGTGGATGTAGGATTAGTTAGTGGTGCAGGGCTGGATGTAGGATTAGTTAGTGGTGCTGAGGTGGATGTAGGACTACATAGTGGTGCTGGGGTGGATGTAGGACTAGTTAGTGGTGCTGGGGTGGATGTAAGACTAGTTAGTGGTGCTGGGGTGGATGTAGGACTACTTAGTGGTGCTGGGGTGGACGTAGGACTAGTTAGTGGTGCTGAGGTGGACGTAGGACTAGTTAGTGGTGCTGGGGTGGATGTAAGACTAGTTAGTGGTGCTGAGGTGGACGTAGGACTAGTTAGTGGTGCTGGGGTGGACGTAGGACTAGTTAGTGGTGCTGGGGTGGATGTAGGACTACTTAGTGGTGCTGGGGTGGACGTAGGACTAGTTAGTGGTGCTGGGGTGGACGTAGGACTAGTTAGTGGTGCTGGAGTGGATGTAGGACTACTCAGTGGTGCTGGGGTGGATGTTGGACTAGTTAGTGGTGCTGAGGTGGACGTAGGACTAGTTAGTGGTGCTGGGGTGGACGTAGGACTAGTTAGTGGTGCTGGAGTGGATGTAGGACTACTTAGTGGTGCTGGGGTGGATGTTGGACTAGTTAGTGGTGCTGGGGTGGATGTAGGACTACTTAGTGGTGCTGGGGTGGATGTTGGACTAGTTAGTGGTGCTGGGGTGGATGTAGGATTAGTTAGTGGTGCTGAGGTGGACGTAGGACTACTTAGTGGTGCTGGGGTGGACGTAGGACTAGTTAGTGGTGCTGGGGTGGACCTAGGACTAGTTAGTGGTGCTGGAGTGGACCTAGGACTAGTTAGTGGTGCTGGGGTGGACGTAGGACTAGTTAGTGGTGCTGAGGTGGACGTAGGACTAGTTAGTGGTGCTGGGGTGGACGTAGGACTAGTTAGTGGTGCTGGGGTGGACGTAGGACTAGTTAGTGGTGCTGGGGTGGATGTAAGACTAGTTAGTGGTGCTGGGGTGGATATAGGACTACTTAGTGGTGCTGGGGTGGACGTAGGACTAGTTAGTGGTGCTGGGGTGGATGTAGGATTAGTTAGTGGTGCAGGGCTGGATGTAGGATTAGTTAGTGGTGCTGAGGTGGATGTAGGACTACATAGTGGTGCTGGGGTGGATGTAGGACTAGTTAGTGGTGCTGGGGTGGATGTAAGACTAGTTAGTGGTGCTGGGGTGGATGTAGGACTACTTAGTGGTGCTGGGGTGGACGTAGGACTAGTTAGTGGTGCTGAGGTGGACGTAGGACTAGTTAGTGGTGCTGGGGTGGATGTAAGACTAGTTAGTGGTGCTGGGGTGGATGTAGGACTACTTAGTGGTGCTGGGGTGGACGTAGGACTAGTTAGTGATGCTGGGGTAGACGTAGGACTAGTTAGTGGTGCTGGAGTGGATGTAGGACTACTCAGTGGTGCTGGGGTGGATGTAGGACTAGTTAGTGGTGCTGAGGTGGACGTAGGACTAGTTAGTGGTGCTGGGGTGGACGTAGGACTAGTTAGTGGTGCTGGAGTGGATGTAGGACTACTTAGTGGTGCTGGGGTGGATGTTGGACTAGTTAGTGGTGCTGGGGTGGATGTAGGACTACTTAGTGGTGCTGGGGTGGATGTTGGACTAGTTAGTGGTGCTGGGGTGGATGTAGGATTAGTTAGTGGTGCTGAGGTGGATGTAGGACTACTTAGTGGTGCTGGGGTGGACGTAGGACTAGTTAGTGGTGCTGGGGTGGACCTAGGACTAGTTAGTGGTGCTGGGGTGGACGTAGGACTAGTTAGTGGTGCTGAGGTGGACGTAGGACTAGTTAGTGGTGCTGGGGTGGACGTAGGACTAGTTAGTGGTGCTGGGGTGGACGTAGGACTAGTTAGTGGTGCTGGGGTGGATGTAAGACTAGTTAGTGGTGCTGGGGTGGATGTAGGACTACTTAGTGGTGCTGGGGTGGACGTAGGACTAGTTAGTGGTGCTGAGGTGGACGTAGGACTAGTTAGTGGTGCTGGGGTGGACGTAGGACTAGTTAGTGGTGCTGGGGTGGATGTAAGACTAGTTAGTGGTGCTGGGGTGGATGTAGAACTACTTAGTGGTGCTGGGGTGGACGTAGGACTAGTTAGTGGTGCTGGGGTGGACGTAGGACTAGTTAGTGGTGCTGGAGTGGATGTAGGACTACTTAGTGGTGCTGGGGTGGATGTTGGACTAGTTAGTGGTGCTGGGGTGGATGTAGGACTACTTAGTGGTGCTGGGGTGGATGTAGGACTACTTAGTGGTGCTGGGGTGGATGTAGGATTAGTTAGTGGTGCTGGGGTGGATGTAGGACTACTTAGTGGTGCTGGGGTGGATGTAGGACTACTTAGTGGTGCTGGGGTGGATGTAGGATTAGTTAGTGGTGCTGAGGTGTATGTAGGACTACTTAGTGGTGCTGGGGTGGATGTAGGACTAATTAGTGGTGCTTGAGTCGATATAGGAGTCTTTGCGCTGGTTCCCACTGGTGTTGGACTGGCAATGGTGCTGAGGGCTTCAGAAAATAACACCAGAGACTTTAGTTGAAGATAAACAAATTAAATATACCTATGATAGTGTATTCAAGCTGTTTTCTTACATTGTTGGCATGTTATTTGGTAGTCCAGGCAGCAATCGCTTACAGTCTGACAAATCTCGTCACAGTAACACATCACTTTAGCAGTTGAGTCAACTCTCCTACAGCTACTGTTATGGCCTGTGCAGCACAGTACAAAAGGGCTGGCACAGCTTCCTGGAATGACAACACAACCGTCAGAATGTCAAATATCCAACATGCTATCAAATCCTAATATGATTTTTGTGGATCAAATACTGATAATCCAGCTATCACCTACCCTTTGTACTGGTTGAGGTGGTGGATGGGGAGGTGGCTGGGTCGGACGGCAGGGCGGAGGGTGTTGGAGATGGAGCAGATGTCAAGGTGGCTGGGTCGGACGACAGGGTGGAGGGTGTTGGAGATGGAGCAGATGTCAAGGTGGCTGGGTCGGACGGCAGGGCGGAGGGTGTTGGAGATGGAGCAGATGTCAAGGTGGCTGGGTCGGACGACAGGGTGGAGGGTGTTGGAGATGGAGCAGATGTCAAGGTGGCTGGGTCTGACGGCAGGGCGGAGGGTGTTGGAGATGGAGCAGATGTCAAGGTGGCTGGGTCGGACGGCAGGGCGGAGGGTGTTGGAGATGGAGCAGATGTCAAGGTGGCTGGGTCGGACGGCAGGGCGGAGGGTGTTGGAGATGGAGCAGATATATAGGTGGCTGAGGAGGGGTGGAAGAGGTGGGTGCTGTCAAGAACAGGTAAACAGGTGGATTCGGTAGGGCTGGAGGTAGATGGCGGTTTTCTCTACACTAATACACTAAAATAAACTGAACACAAACCCCAAGTATTAGTAGTAAGTAAGAAAATACACCCAGAAAACTACTCTGAAACTATTCCAGATAATCTTCGTCAATTTATAGAAATCGCACGGATGATGAAAGGAAAAATAATGCGGCCTAAAAAAGATATTTGAGTTACACTAAAAAGCACATGATCAGGTTTAAAAGTTTACACATTGTCCCATTAGTTAGATACTTAGATATATAGTACAATATGTATATTCTACTATATATCTATTGTATATCAAATAGTAGATGAATGTTCCAGTTAAATAGATTAACAATATAGATTCAAAACATATGGTCTCATTGTGATAATATGGGTCTGTTTGGAACTAGATGGACAACAAAATGAATCCAAACTTTAAAGTGGCATTTGTAACTGGATCAAATGGAAAGGAGCTTCTTAGAAACTAAGATTGTCCTTTTTAGTAATGAAAAGGTTTAATATTTAAAATGACAGACCATAGGGGATCATTTAACTAAGAGGTTGAAAAGCTCTGTTTCAAAAAAGCATTAGAATCAGAATCAGGTTTAATTGCTATGCAAGATTTACAAACATAGAATTCACTGTGACAGAGAAGAGCAAACACAGAACAGATATGTGACATAATACTAAAAAATTAAACAGGACTACCGAAAATACAATGTAAAAATACAGTACAAATAGGATACAAATAACATAGAAGTACAAATAAGATAAGTACAAAGTGGGCACTAGCTGTACAGGTGTGTGTGTGTGTGTGTGTCGGGGGGGGGGGGTATTAGATAGAAACCCTAAGAATGTACAAAGTCATAGAGTAAAAAATGTCTTACCGTCATATATGTTAAGTTGGAGCAGTGGAACCAGAAGCACCAGCAAAGTCCATCCATCCATACTGATGTCTCAAAATAAGATAATTGTTTTTTTTGTCCTGTAGTGGGGAAATTGCAGATCTCAATGCTGTTTACACTGTGAAGACTTATAACACAGAGGCACACTCCACACAAGCACACTACCACTGTCTGCCAAACTATTTCCCTGTCTTACCTGTTTCTGTGGGTAATGACTTTTACCAGATGAACAACATGAAAATGTCAGTACAATCCAGAGAATCCTCCTGTATGTCTATTCAGCCTTCAGGCGTGACTTAATGACTTTACAATGACAATGACTTTCCAACTTGTAGAACAAGCCGCAAAATAAATCAAACACGAAAAACATGAAACACTACAATCGTATAATCACACTATTTATTTCTAGTTAGTACTGAGCACAGATAAATAATATTACGATCGAAACACATTTTGTAGAACAAATAACAAAAAAAAACAGCATTATTACAGCATTTGTTTATTTTGAATCCTATGTACATACATTCCATGTAATGCCTGTCTCAGCCCAATATATGCTAAAATCACTTAATCCTAAAAAGTAAAGTAAATTGTTGAAATAATATATACATCATTTTGGAATGAATAGGACATTTTTAAGGGTGGGACACTAATTTGTGTGACAATGTAGAATGCTCCAGAACAGGTTGTTTTCAGCCTCTTAGTTAGGGATTTGGGTGGGTGGATCTTCAACGAGGCCAGTGTCCAGAAGCATAGTAGTAGAAGAACTAAACCATGAGCGTCACACCTGGCCGTGGTTAAACCTAGGGAAGCCAAAAAAATAGAAACAGTGGTAAAAACCAACAAAAGGCAAATTTTACTGTCATGCTGAATCCATATATTACAAAAAAATAACACTTCATCCAATCGTTGCGCTTGTTCGTACATTCGTCGGAACACCCGCCGGTGGAGTGGAACTCTCCAGCTCTCGCCGAATTCCTGAACATTCTTGGCCTGGTCCCCGCTCGGCTTCATCAGGTCGTTTTTCCGTTTACCGTCAAAGTTCCCACAAAGGCCCCCAACTTTCCTCTTGTACTCGTGTGGCAGGACAATCTCTGCACAGATTAGATTAGATTCAACTTCATTGTCATTACACAGGTAAACAAAACAGTTAAGAATCAATGTCTAGTTCAGCTCCTTTTTACGCCATGAAAAAAAAACAATATTTGACTAGGTCTGAGACAAGAATTGATCACAACAGTGAATAGTAGTCGTGATTTCCTTGTTAATCTTTTCTTTTTTTACAGTTTGTTCTTCAGAAAAGGGATAGTGATCGAGGAATTTGTGTCACCTGCTCTTTTGTTCCCATCAAACTCTACAGAGAGGCCAAAGTCTGTCTTCAGGTAGATACGAGAGGATCTCTCACGAATCTGGAGACCGTTGCCCAGAGAGACAGGGGGACGAGTGGTCCTCCCATCCAGCTAGAGGTAGACCAAAACAAAGGGCGCATGAAAGAGACAGGGAGGGAGATATTAAAAAAGAGATAAAGGCTGAGTGAGGTAGAAATGTGTACATGTACTACTTCCCTTGAGAGAGAGAGAGAGAGAGAGAGAGAGAGAGTGTGTGTGAAAGTGAGAGTGAGATTTAGGGAGTGTTCCAAAGACCTGTCCCTGTCAATCAAACACGAGTATATTGCTATGTCTTTTCATCAGTCTTTTCATGGATCTCCCATATCGGATCTGGCAAGGGTCCATTTGGCTCACCTCTCTCTCTTTTTCTCTCTCTCTCACACACACAGCCCCCACCCTCCCACACACAAGCACACAGGCACATATCCTAAACACAAACCCCAGGCATGCAGACTGAAGGACAGACAGACAGACAGTCTTAAGGCCTGAATACACACCACCAGCTTCCTGTTTTTCTGAAACTCCACAGTGTGGTTGTAGACGCGGATCTTCAGGCTTCTCAGACGCATGACATCGTTGTCCTCTCTGTTGTCCTCTTCACTGCTGCTGCTGCTGCTGCTGTCATCTCTCATACTGTTTTGTTCTCCATCACGGTTCTCAATCACCATATTGATGCCCTCGATGTGAACTTCCGGAAGGTTCTTTGGCAGGTCAGCGGTCTGGACCAGGATGTAGGAGTTGCGGCCCTTAAATTCGTGCTTCATGTTGTCAAAAGTCCTGTACTCCGGGTCTCCGTTGATGCTGCACTCGCTGAAGTCTACAAGAGAAGACATCGACGTTGAACCCCCGACTAGTCTCAATTTGAGTAACGACCTTCCATCTGGACGCTCGATGACACATTCTCCATCCACGAGCAGTGGATGGATGGTTTATGTTATTATGTTATGGTTTCTGAGTTGTGGGCTCACCTGTAGATTTACAGTAAAACTGGCCCTGCTCGTTTTGGAGGCAAACGGAATCGCCGTCGCAGTCTTCGTCGTCGCAATCGATCTCTCCCACTCCGTCCTCTTTCTCGCACTCGCACTTCTCGCTGCAGTGGTTTGTGTACCAGACTTCATCAAACTGGAAAGCAGATGAGGAACGCCAATGAGCTCATTCAGTTCTTTTCAGAATCAGAATGGGGTTTATTCGCTATGCAAGATTAACAAACATAGAATTCACTGTGGCAGGAATGAGCAAACATAGAACGTATGTGTGGCATACTAATACAAAAAATGAATACGATGTAAAATACGCTACAGATATGATACAAATAAATCATTTTTGAATCAGACTCACTTCTTGGCTTGAGTCTGAGTTTCAAATAGTGTTGTCGGTCAGACTCATGGACCTCTTTACTCACTTGATGGACGTTGCCGCTCTGGTCGACGCAGCCACACTGCTGGATGGGCACACACACTCTGTCTTTGAGCGCAAAGCCGTCGTCACACACACAGCCCTCCACACAAGGCTCGTCCGCTTGGCAGGCGGGGGGGCCGTGCAGGTGCTTACAGGTGGGCTGGCAGGCTGAGATGCACGTGCTGTAATGGCTGTTCTTAGGGCAAGAGGGCGCTAGAGTGAAAAGAAAACAAAGGGTTATTTGAGTATAACGGTTTATGTTTTTGTAGCTTTTTACCATAATGTGAAAACTCACTTGGTTTCACAGTTGTTGGAGGTTGAGGTCTTTCTGTGGTTGGAGGCAGGGGTCTCTCTGTGGTTGGAGGCAGGGGTCTCTCTGTGGTTGGAGGCAGGGGTCTCTCTGTGGTTGGAGGCAGGGGTCTCTCTGTGGTTGGAGGCAGGGGTCTCTCTGTGGTTGGAGGCAGGGGTCTCTCTGTGGTTGGAGGCAGGGGTCTCTCTGTGGTTGGAGGCAGGGGTCTCTCTGTGGTTGGAGGCAGAGGTCTCTCTGTGGTTGGAGGCAGGGGTCTCTCTGTGGTTGGAGGCAGGGGTCTCTCTGTGGTTGGAGGCAGGGGTCTCTCTGTGGTTGGAGGCAGGGGTCTCTCTGTGGTTGGAGGCAGGGGTCTCTCTGTGGTTGGAGGCAGGGGTCTCTCTGTGGTTGGAGGCAGGGGTCTCTCTGTGGTTGGAGGCAGGGGTCTCTCTGTGGTTGGAGGCAGGGGTCTCTCTGTGGTTGGAGGCAGGGGTCTCTCTGTGGTTGGAGGCTGGGGTCTCTCTGTGGTTGGAGGCAGGGGTCTCTCTGTGGTTGGAGGCAGGGGTCTCTCTGTGGTTGGAGGCAGGGGTCTCTCTGTGGTTGGAGGCAGGGGTCTCTCTGTGGTTGGAGGCAGGGGTCTCTCTGTGGTTGGAGGCAGGGGTCTCTCTGTGGTTGGAGGCAGGGGTCTTCCTGTGGTTGGAGGCAGGGGTCTTCCTGTGGTTGGAGGCAGGGGTCTTCCTGTGGTTGGAGGCAGGGGTCTTCCTGTGGTTGGAGGCAGGGGTCTTCCTGTGGTTGGAGGCAGGGGTCTTCCTGTGGTTGGAGGCAGGGGTCTTCCTGTGGTTGGAGGCAGGGGTCTTCCTGTGGTTGGAGGCAGGGGTCCTCCTGTAGTTGGATACTGGGGGTTTTCCGTGGTTGGAGGCAGTGGTCCTTCTGTGGTTGACAAAACAGCATCACAGTTACGAAACAAAATCCCATCCACATTGTTATGTCATCTAAAGACCAAAGACCAAAAGTTTGGTACCGGCACAGTCTCCTAGACGAAGAGACACGTCATCTATGGCCACGTCCGACTCCTCATTTGACCCCCTCCGTCCCTCGAAGATAATCTGAAGTTCAAAGGTAAACCCCCAACATCAACACACTCAGCATCGCAGGAAGAATCTGACAACACCATTCATGCGTGCATACTACAAAGTGCTTCCTGCCAACCGCATCCAATCCGACTCTGGATCTCCGTACCTGGAAGGGACCGGTGGTGTTGAGGTCCACCTTAGCCAGTCTCCACTCATCTCCCTGGTCGTTCCTCTTCCACCACACCCCATCGGCCAAGCGTCCCTGGAGCAGGTAGACGTGCAGGCCCATGGTTTCGGCAGAGCCGTGCATGTGATACCAGAACTGGAGACACTTTGGCCCAGGATTTGAGCACTCGGAGCTGATTAGACGAGAGGTGTCTCCCCAGTGCGAGCCGCTAGCCTCAATGTACAGGTAGTGACCGGCGGCATCTGGTGCGGAAAAGGACGAGATAAGGTAAAGAGAGAGATAAGGTTCGAGATAGCAGCGGAATTTACAGCATGTTCCCGGCATTGAAAGAGAATTGTTCCTTATTGCTTTTGACGGTTTGTACATCGTCACCTTCGCCCCTCAAGAGCCGAATTCTTTGACTGAGGATGATGCCGCAACATTACCTCCACGAGTGTGGTCGAACGAAGGGCCGGTCATCGGGGTGGGGGTGGAGCCACTCTGCCAGGTCCAATCAAAAGCGTCCGTCATCATCTGATCCCAGCTGCACAGGTTGGCGTCGAAACTGCAGTCCATGTCGCAGACTGCAGGAAGCATTCACACGCGTGATCGTGAGTAGGTCATGTAGCTTAGAAGGATAGTAGCATTTAAAGAAGAAAACATTCTAAAAGTAACCATGTAAGTCTCTGGTTTGGACTGAGCTCACCTGGAAGTGAGACAACCTCGTCCTCTGGAACGGAAGGAACCATGGCCTCATGGTCGCCCATATCGGAATGACCTGCCCAACGTGAAAATGCACCCGAGATGATGCGCGTGTCTTTCTAGACACGTGCCCAACGTACCGTGCCAAACGTTTCCTGAGTCACATGACACACAGTCATGAGCGGTGACACCTACCTGAGCAGGAGCCCGGCTGGACGGAGATGTCGTCCACGGCGACGTCAGTCGCAGGGTCCGAACCTCGGATGGCCTCGATGATGATCTGACGGGGGAACGAAACAAGATGGAGTCACTCCTTCCGCACCCTCACGCCTCGCTCTGATGTGGTGCGATGACATCGCAGTCTAAAGCCATCGATCTAAGGCAGGGGTGGGCAATCCTGGTCCTCGAGGGCCACTGTCCTGAAGGTTTTAGATGTTTCCCTGTTCTAGCACACCTGATTCAAATGAACAGGTCGTTATCAAGCTCTGTGGAAGCCTGATAATTATAATCAGGTGTGCTGGAGGAGTTAAAGATATAAAACCTTCAGGACAGTGGCCCTCGAGGACCAGGATTGCCCACCCCTGATCTAAGGCCTATTAGGTTAAGTCCATCGATCGTTCCAGGCTTTAAAACGGCCTACAAGCAGTACAGAAGTCTTAAATCCTGGTCCTCGTGGGCCGCTGCGCCAAAAGTTTGAGATGTTTCCCTGCTCTGGCACACCTGACGCTAATGAATGGGTTGTCGTTAAGCTCTGTGGGCTCATAATGACCATTCATTTGGATCAGTTGTGCTAGAGCAGGGAAACATCTCAAACTTTCAGGACAGTGGCCCTGAGGACCAGGATTTGACACCCTTGCAACACAGTACACTTTTTCGCATGGCCAGTAAAGTATCGACGGTCCTTTTGGAGTGTTAGCATGGCTAGGTCTTACCTGGTACGGCCCTGAGACGTCAACATCAACGGCAGCAGGAAGCCACGAGGAGCCCTGGTTGTTGACCCGTGACCATATCTTGGTGGCCTTGCCCTGGTGCAGCTGGTAGATATTGAGGGCCATGGCTGTGGCCTGGCCGTGCATGTGGTAGTAGAACTGCAGGCAGGACTGGCCTGGGAGCTGGCAGGAGGCGCTGAGGAGACGGGCCGAGTCCCCATGGTGCATGCCGTCACCCTCAATGTAGATATAGGAACCATCTGGGCCAAAGACAACACTTTTTAAACACTCTCTGTGTATGTATTTAAGTAACTTAACTTTAAGTTTGAGATTTAGTTTTGGAAGACCTACGTAAAACTGTATTTGATAGACTTTGTCTTTTGTATTTTGTAACCCAGACTAAACAGAGATATCAAACTAATATGTTTTTAATTGCTACATATATATATAGAGTTGTATTTAATCCTTTTATCTGGCATTGATTGCTTTCATCTTAAACGGTAGAGCTGCACATGTTTGTTAAGCCCTTACGTCCAGAGGTGTGATCGCTGATAGGTCCAGTGAGGTCAGAGGGGGTTGGTCCTGTAATTCTTGTCCAATCAAAGCTGTCCTGAACGAGTTGCTCCCAATCACACAGGTTATCATCGAAGTTACAGTTCAGGGGGCAAACTGCGGAAGACCGTAAACACACACTCAAGAGATGATGTTGACCCTATGTTATGTATCTAAAGAGGCAAGTCACCTCGTGTCTCCATTGAACAACATGACTGATGTGTATGAGTTCTAACTACCCATCAAATGCACATAAGAATATAATGAATGCAATGTGTGCAAGTTCATTCTTACCAGTCATGTCAGGTGTACTGGGGGCAGGTGTACTGGGGGCAGGTGTTGGGGGGGTGGGGAGAACTTCTGAAACAGAGGAGAGGGACAGGTCAGCATTACAACACACAATAAAAAAATAGAGTTCCTAAAACAGTACAGGGAAGTACTGGTGAAACAAGAGAGAAGGGGAGCTGAGCCGAAGGAGTTTCAAGGCCAGCTAATCTTCCTCCTCCTCCACCTCTTCCTCCTCCTCCTCTCACTCCTACCCCTCCCCCTCCTCCACCTCCTCTCCCTCCTCCCTCTCCTCCCCTTCCTCCTCCCCCTCCTCCTCCTCCTCCCCCTCCCCCCCCTCCCCCCCCCTCCTCTCCCTCCTCCCTCTCCTCCCCTTCCTCCTCCCCCTCCTCCTCCTCCTCCCCCTCCCCCCCCTCCCCCCCCTCCTCTCCCTCCTCCCTCTCCTCCCTCTCCTCCCCCTCCTCCTCACGGCGTCACCCCAGCGAGGCTCTCACCGCAGGCAGTGCCGTTCCTCCAGTCCCCCAGCTCCACCCCGGCCACCTGGCAGGCCGCCACGTAGGTCTCCAGGGAGGCACAGAGCACGTGGGGGTCCCCGCCCGAGGTGCAGTGGTCGTACTGGCAGCTCTCCATGTAGATCTGGGCGTGCAGGGTGCCGTGGCAGGGCCGGAAGGCTTCCCCCCCGAGCTTCTCGCACTCAGCCGAGGCCTCGCTCTCCAGGTAGGGGTCGCAGGCAGCGGGCAAACTGGGCCGGGCGATGCAGCTGGGGGGAGAGGGGTGGGGTTTGATGAGGGGAGGAAAAAACAATGTCCATGTTGTTTTCTGTGGTAAATCTTTGAATCTGGCTACATGTCTTATCCATTTAATGGCTGATGTATTACTTAAGCGAACATTATCGTTGATATATTAAGCCTGCTGGCTTAACGACATGATGAAGCAGTAAAGTGACTCACTGTTCACCGTCCACCTCTCTCCAGCTGTTGCCGAACTCAAAGCTGTCCGAGGTGAAGCTGCCATCCGGCATGAGGAAGTCGTCTTCCTGGTCGTTGGAGTAGGTACCGCACAGGCCGCACATCTCGGCGTGGTAGCGCTCGTCCACCTGCAGGAACAGCCTGCCCTCGCCGTCCATCTGGAGCTTCAGACCGAAGTCCGTCTCCACGACGACGAACTGCGCCTTCCGGAACGCTCGCACGGAGTATCCGTTGGAGGTCCCGTTGTATTCCGTGGGCAGCGAAGCCAAACTACCGTTCACCTGAGGCACAATGGGAGGTTTGTTACTGGGGGGATCTGTTCAGGAACAGCTGTAGTGAGGCTAACGCCAGAGAACAGCTCCCTTCTGTTTACAGTACGTAACCGTGGTGACGAATACCGAACTACGCCTGAATCGGCTGAGCTCATTGGTCAGGTTCATAATTCGTTGTACCAGTGCAGGAATGGCCAGTCTTGTTCCTTGAGGGCTACTGTCCTGAATGTTTTAGATGTTTCCTTGCTGTAGCACACCTGATTCAAATGAAAGGTCATTATCAGGCTTCCGCAGAGCTTGATAACAACACATTCCCGTCAGAGTCAGGTGTGCTGGAGCAGGGAAACATCTAAAACCTTCAGGACAGCGGCCCTCGAGGACCAGGATTGGACACTTGTGTATTAGTGCAACCTGCTACAATTAGCCCCATTGCAGATGCAGGGCAGCGTTTGGTGGTCGTTCATGCTTACGTAGACATCCAGGTTGTGGCCTAAGAGCATCTGAAGCTCCTGGACCCGCAGGGTCACGGAGTCCAGGGTGGACCAGGGCCGGCTGCCTGGGTTCTGGTTCCGTCCGCTCACGGTGAACTGGACGGGGGTGTGCCCGCCGCAGGTGGTGGCCAGGGTGTAGCTGCAGCCCCCTTGGAAGATGTACTTCTTGTCGTCAAAGGTGATGTAGTGGGGGTCTCCGTAGACGCTGCAGGTGACGGGGGCAGAGGCGCGGCAGGCGTGGACGCCGTCCACAGCCGTGCACACCTCGTCCGCGCCGCAGGATGTGGACAGACACCGGATGTTGTTGTTGCCCATGCAGCTGCACTCATACCTGCAGTCGCTGTCCATGAAAGAGACTCCTCTCTGAACCAGACCAGGGAGACAGCAAGGTCAACACCCCCACGCCCTAGTTGAATCGTTACCCCATTACCCCCCCGTTATACCTCCAACTTCCAACACCCTACCTCGTAATGGTTTCCGTTCATCCAGCATCCGCAGTCCTCGGCCGGGACGCACCCCACCACGCTGAGCTTGAAGCCGGCGTCGCACTCGCACCTCTCCTGGCAGCTGCCGCACGGTCCCGCCACCGCCGCGTCCATGGCGGAGCACACCTCCGGGCAGCCCTCAGCACAGGCGTTGTAGTGGCTGTTTGCGCCGCACTCCAAGGCTAAAGATCAGGGGAGGAAGCGGGAGGGAGGTGGGGGTGATGTGTTAAATGGGAGTGGTCTCAAAGGAATACCTTCTAACTTGGATTACAGGTCATGAGTTTCTTCCATTTTTTTCTTCCTAGTGAGTTTTTCTGGGAGTTTTTCCTTCTTTGAGGGTTTAGGTTGGTTGAGGGGCAGTTCTATGGGCATATGTGAAGCCCTCTGTGACATTGCTTGTAAAAAGGGCTATACAAATAAATGTTGATTTGATGAGTTTATGAAAAGGAACTCTGAAAGAGGAAGCTGCCGCAACGTAACTAAATAACAGGAAGTGGTAAAAGCGACGTACGACAGATAGTGGAGTTCCTCCAGGCGTGGACCGGGACTCCGGCCTTGACGCAGAGCTTAGTAAAGTCCTGCATGGTGTCGCACATGGAAGAAGGGTCTCCAAGGGCATCACACATCCCCGCCACGCAGCTCCGGAAGTAGCTCTCGGCCCCTAGGACGGAGAGGCAGGCAGCGAAGGGCCCTGTGCTGGAGATCAGGGCTCCGCAGTAGGTCTCACTGGAGTATTCCGCCTCCTGGCTGGGGGAGCAGGGGTGCGGGACCACGGGGGTCTCGCAGGAGGCCCCTCCCCTGGAGCTCTGCCAGCTCCGGGCCAGGGCTTTGGCGCTGGGGGCCGTCACGCCGTCCGGGGTTCGGAGGTCATCGTACCTCTGCTCGTTGAAATTCCCGCACATGCCGCAGACCTTGCCGGAGTAGGAGGCGGGCACGGTGACGTGGGCGGTGCCGGTTTCGTCGTAGGCAACAAACAGGCCGAAGTTGGTTTCCAGGACGACGGTGGCGAGGTTGCTGCGGACCTTGAGCGAGCCTCCGTTCAGGTTCAGAGGGAGTTTCCTCCAGATCCCGTTCACCTGAAGAACGCCGGTATTACACATTTAGATCATTAAAAGAAACAATTACAAAACAATCCTATCATTATTCAAACACGCAAAAAGTCCTGCCTAAAGGCCCATAGAAAAGTTTAATTCTGGACGATTATGAAACCTATTTGTAATTTTTGTTGTGAAACTTTTTTCAATTTAAGGAGTCTGAATACATAAACAGTGCAACATCCAAGTGTAATGGTTTGGATTCAGCCCTGTCGAAAATACAGTGGCCAAACTGGGGAAACGTTTGATAAAACACATAAAACGACACCTCGTAAAAGTGTCCGAGCTTCTAGCCCTCACCATGACTCTGTGATTCTCCCTCTTCAGCATGGACACCCTCACGCTCTCCAGCTTGACGTTGACCTGCTCGATGAACGCCAGGGACGAGTTCTCCTTCTGTCGGCTCCGGACCTCCACGCGAAACTGGGCCAGCGGCTCCAGAGGCGAGCACAGCTTAGCCAGGACGTAGCTACAGGTGCCCACCAGGCTGAACACGGCCCCGTCGAAGGTGCTGCAGTAAGAGTCGCTGTGGGCGGTGCAGGTCCCAGGGCTGCTGGATCTCTGAAGACCCGAGGAGGAGGGGGAGCAGGAGAGCTGGCCAGCTGAACACGCGCACAGGGTTTTCCCGTTCGTCCAGAACTGGGAGTCCGAGTCACACTGCGTACCTGTTGAGAAACACGGCCGATAGTGATCGCCGAGATTCCTTTGTCTAATCTCGGTTCTGTGGGCGGTGATGAGAGGATTCCGAGATGCTCACCACACGGTCCTCTCCGGACTCCCACGCGATCCACGAAAACCTTCCCTCCCTCAGGAAGGCTGGACACAACCTCTAACACAACCTGGAAGGTATTGATGAGATACTCAATATTTATACATAACTGCTCTCTTTGATAGATTCAATCTCAGTATGAGATTCCAATGATGATGATGAGCGAAAGTCTCCATCGCCATCCTCTACCTGTGCAAAGGTGTTGTTAGCGGTGATCAAAGGTACGAACACTTGTCTCCAGTCGTCTCCACCCTGGGCGGGCGAGGTCCAGATCTCTGTCTGGCCGGCGTCGTCCCTGAGAAGGGCTCTGAGATCCACGCCCTGGGCCTCCGCGGGAGCCTGGTACCAGAACTCCAGGCACGCTTCGCTTGACAGATCCAAAGTGGGGCTCTCCAACCGGGCCACGCTTAACGAGCTCACCAAGACTCCCTCCGGAGCGTCAGCGTACTTATCTGGGAGAGGGGGCGAGGAAAAGGAGCTCATTAGAAACATGCAGAGCAGAGGGGTGCGAGGTACGACACTGTAGAGTAGACCAACACTTCATAGTTGAGTAGAGGGGAAGCGGTGCTGGATTTTGCCCCAAGGAGAGCTGCTGGTGTACCCGTTGCCATGTAGCCTGTCGAGCCCCCCTAGTCCCTGCTACGTTATCAGTGAGGGGGCAGGATAGACATCTCATACCGTCTCCCCATTTCAAATGCTATACATTTGGGAGGGATTACGTCGAATTTTATTAACCTTCATTAAGGCAAGATGATTCGAAAGTGGAACATGCTTTTTAAGCCCATTTAAAGGAGAACAGTCGAATGAAAATGTGTTTGAGCGCAGCGTGACTAAAACTACTACGTCTTTAATGCGTCCCTCACTTAGTGCTGCTAATGGACCAAAGTCCCCGCAGACAGAAATACACTCTACCACTCATGAAACCAATTGCCCCTGTTCGGCGCTTCGAGGCTTCACACGAACAGGAGCAGATGTTACGGAGCCATTTGAAAGGGGTGATTAACTTGAAAATGAATTACAACGGCTATTTGTTTGAGGGGTCATTAAAAAAGATGGCCGCCGTCTTAGTTACTTTTGGCTGTCCCCAAAAAAGTCCTAAACATAACCTCATCCCAGTCCATCGATCTTTTGAAAAACCTTCCAGTGAAAGACAGCTAAATTGCCGTTTCTGAGGCGGTCCTCAAGGCTCCAGGTTTACGACACCGAGGAGAGGACTGTGGCCTATTGCAATGATTGCAGCGGTCACGTGCTCTGTGACACAGATACAACCTGCTTTCAGCAAAGCACAATGTACCCTAGTGAACTAGCATACTGCTGACAGATAACAAACAGCTGGGGCTTGGCAACAGATAATACGTCTAATAAGTTTTTCTTCTTGCGAGGTGAGGTAGTTGGGAGTGTCTGTCTGTGGAGGGGTCACCTACCTGTTTCTGTTTGGAGTCTTCGAAATCCTTCCCCTGTCCAGTCACAAAATGGAGGGATGTCACCAGTAAAGTCACACTGTGCGACATATTCTGTGAAGGGAACGTGGATGAGAAAGTTGAGCGGGTGAGAAAGACCGTGACTTCAAGAGAGAAAGAGAGAGGGAGAGAGTGAGAGAAATAGAGAGAGAAATGAAGAGAGAGAGAGATAGACCGTGAAAGATAGAGTTGATTATGTGAAGCAATTACACCCAAAATACACCCAAATAGCACATGAAAATCTGGAGGCTAATGAAAGCAGCCTCTCATTGGTTACCCTTGTAATGCACAGACAAGTGTTCTCCTCCCAAGTTACCGTAGCAAGAAATTGCCCATGTGGATAACATTGGTGAATTAATGATGAGATCTACACAAACTAACTATAAATGAGACTGTTGAAAAGGCTGGCAGGCTTCCATTTGATTTGCCAACAACAGCTATGCTTCTGAGGAGAACAGCAGCTTGCATTTGGAACTCTCTGCTGAATGACGTTGTGTTCCTACCTGAATTTGGCCTCCAGTCTGGAAGAGTGACCGATATGTTATCTCCTTCGATCCTGATGAAAAGGAAAACAACCCATTGAGATCAATAACGGAGCTGGTCGTGACTGATGTTGTGTAATGATTAGTATGGTAATGTCAGTCAGCGACACAGACAGTCCCATTAAACCCCTCAGGAAGACATAGGTCCCACCTGGCTCGGATGCCTGTCTGCAGCAGGCAGACTACAGTGGCTGTGACCAGCAAACGGTGATAAGTATCTCCTCTCATGGCTGATATCCCAACAGCGGTCCTCTGTCACGGTCTAACTCTGTGTCTCCTGGGAGGGACAGCAGGCGTGATATGCAGCTGTGGGGGTGGAGAGCGTCCTGCACTCCTGTCCTCTGGTCTGGGTGTGCGGAAGCTAAGGTCCAGGGTGTTTATAAGACTCCGCTGCCCACGCCCACCTTTCCAGGTAGCCTCTGGGGCTAGAGGGTGGAGCTAAGTAGGAAACAGGAAGGCAGAAGTTGGGTGGGGGGGGGGTGGGAAGGCTGTAAATAAGTGGATGGGTTGTGTGTCTTCAAGTGACCTGCACAGCAGCAGGATTTGGAACACGATTACACTAATAAGTACACTAACTAGTGTTAGCATTTAACTACAAGGTCAGAGATACAGAATGGGTCCTATAAAAGGCATGGCCTGAATATACCACCGCGGATAAGATAAGCTATAAGATAATGTTGTGAGGTAAATGGTGCATATAGACACATCCGTAGGGTTGATTTCAATTTGCTCAGGAGGAATTTGAAAGATTTGTTCTCCTATCGTGACCTCATCAAGAATACCTGTATGTAACAGTTCCTCTTCTACTGTATGAAAGCCTCCATTGATTAAGCCTGATTAGTTTAGGTTGTCTGATAAAAGACAGGAATGCGATTGTGACGTCCCAGAGCAAATGGTTTAAACATTTGTGTCGCCGAATGGAGTGGGTGAGAGTTCATTAATTCAAATCCAAACTACCTGAGAATTAATACTTAACCAGGAAGCCATTCATAGGTTTGACATTGTTGTGACCATGGATGATTTTGCTTCATAAACACTGGGTGAACAGTCCAATGGAAAACAACTGGAGTTCCGTAGATCCGCTTCAATGTCGATGACTGACAAGTCAGCATTACAAGGAAGTTGTTGTGTCGAATGTGTAACCATAATGATCCTAAAAGGAAAATGATATGTCAAAGAATATTCAAAAATAAGGAACATGGCAGAAATATCTTGCTTGGCAATCTAAATAACGTTCATCTTCACCTCTGAAAAAAAAACAGGACATGATTTTAGCTGGACAGCTTTGATTATTTTGCAGCCAAAGTAGAACGCTTGATCTTTATGATGTCATTTATTTCAGGCTAATCTTCTTAGGGTAAAGGTTCTCTCAACTCTGATCAGGTCAACTTCCAGACAGAGATAGCAATTTTCTTCACCTCGGCATGTTCCATTAGCTTCTGAACCAACAAAGCTCATATTAAAACCACAACGGAATTGATATCCAAGGATCTTAGTGACAAAAAAGATACTCAGCAGTAATCAACCAATCTCCATTTGACCTACAGGTCATACTTAGATTTATTCATTTAGCAGACGCTTTTAGCCAAAGCAACTTACAATAACTACAGGGACATTCTCCTTGAGGCAAGCAGGGTGAAGTGCCTTGCCCAAGGTCACAACGTCACATAGCCAGAGGCAGGGCTCGATCTCACAACTTTCCGATCATGTGGCCAACGCCTTAACGCGTTGAGCCATCTGACTCCCCATACTGTGTTTCTATTCATGGTGACTGACTAACAGCACACAGATTAAGAAAAGTAGCGCAAAATCTATCCTGAACAATGTCTACCAACACCATGCCAGTCACAACCATGTACAATTAAGTGTTCAACTTTCCTGACAAAATGAATGAATTCTACATGCACTTGTCTGTGGGGAAAAGGGGGTTCATTTTAAAATACATCAGCCATGAAAACCTATTCAAATCGTCATCAGCCCGCAAGGTAGCTTTGTTATGAAATGCTCTCTTTATGGCTTTGGTGTGTCTACACGCTGTGACCTGTGAAGTCTTTGGCTTCTTGTGGCCCCTTGTCTGTAAAGCATATTTACAATATGTTTCAGGCCAATAAGCCTGTACGGAGGAGTCCAGGTGGGTACAGAGAGGAAGGAGATAAGAAAATGACATAAGACGTTTGGAAAAAGGCTTTGTCATTTTTACGACAAAGACTTAAGTGCCCCGCATCTCTTATGTAAACGCAAGGAGGATCCCAAACTAATATTGAATCTACGGACAATGGCTCAGTATCTCACAATGTCTTCGTACCGGTTTGCTGAAAGGCTTTAACGAACTGTGTTCTACCCAGTGTTCCTTTCTGGGACACAAGCAAACGGTGAACAAATGGCTGTTCTCCTTGTCAGACCGCGCCTCTGAAATGAAAGCGTAAAAAGATCAAACCGCGCCATTCTTTTTGACATGTTCCGATGTGTGTTTTGGATAGATTTATAACCGCTGCTCAATAATGCTCCAATTGTGCCACATCAACTCCCGCGTTGTTGGAGCGACGTATGTGGCTGTCGCACATTGCAAACACGCACTTTGATGCGTCCGGTTCGCTGTAGAAACAGACTGTACCGTCCAATCAAAGGACCCACTCACTCCTGTACGTTGTACTTGAACACGTACAACCTTTCGGGAATTCCACCAATGGCGTGTCCAGGCGAGGTGGGGCTAAATTAAGAACAGACAGACGACCAGACAGCACTGTGCTTCTCTGGCACTGTCACCATCAAGGTCTAAAGTCTACAAGCGTTCTGCTGTAACAGATATGCTGAAGCTGTGATATTGTAGTGGAACTGCCGGTGTAATAGCTTTCTGCTGGGACAAAAAAGGCTGACTATATCACGAACCTGGCCTTTGAGCGCTCTCATATTAACCTCAGAGGACAGACAGACAGACAGGCACAAATTTCTAAATCCTTTCCAATTCGTCCCTCGTTCAATATCACAACTCTAATTCCAGATCAAAGTAATTAAACAATGAAGTCTAAATATGCAAGTTATAACTGCTAGTTCATTGAGTTTAAATAATGCCATTCATATTCACTTCTATGTTTTTCATGTCACACAAGGAAGTCTGTGTGGACATTAGGGAAGAAAATAAAGTCATAAAGTAACCAGGCAAAAGGGAAACCGCACCCATCCATGACTAACAGGTCATAAAACCTTTACTTAGGCCTTATTTTTGGTTTTCTGGTTGCTGACTTGATGGCATAAGTTAAAATAGAACACCAATGGATGAAGGAATGTTGGGTTTTGTGACACATTCAAAAATGCCACTTGGTCACAAAGGGGGGTATTGTTCCAGATCACAGGACGTGATGTCATCGCGTCTAACTCTTGCACAAGACCGCAGACGGTCTTTGTCTGACTATTCATCGGTCTGCAGCTCTGTAACGTAATACCATAAGTTACATTCAATACGTTTGTTTGTTGTAGACGCGCATGAGAAAGCTACAGTAGTGCCAAGTAACCAGATTGGATGGAATAGACTGAAGCCATATGATCTATTCCTCACCTACTTTTGTTTGTGATCTCCCATCCTTGTTGGTGTCTGGCTGCCTCTCCACATCCGTGGTCTCTCCCAGTCCCCCCCCCCCATCCCTCACTTTCACTCATTTCCTGTCTGCCTTTCTTTCTTTCATCACCCTTCGTCCCTACTCGCTGTTCAACTCTCTGCAACCCCTTCTCCTTTCTATCTTTCTTCCTCTATCCTACCATCCTTCCATCTCCCTTTCTGTTTCTTTGTTTATCCCCCCCCCCTCCCCCTTGACTACATGGTATCTCCCTCTCCTCCAGGCGTATTAGTGAAGGCACCTCTGTATCCCGGCTCTGATCTCAACCTGGGGCCAAGCGCATGCCTGAAAGGTCACCCCTGTTAAAAAATCAATCCGCGACTGAGACTTTCATCTGGGAATAGGTCAAGCCGTGGCATATGAATCGCTGTAACCTGTCCGACTGTCCTCCCCGAACTCCTGTCCCG
>CM059300.1:10962500-11070000 GCA_030340665.1 Neosalanx taihuensis | reverse complement strand
GGACTGTTACTGGGCTAGGACTGTTACTGGGCTATATGACTGACTATTGCTACTGGAGTTCCACCATCTGAGGTTTTGACCATATGGAGTTCTGTGCAACACTGCTCAGGATTCTACTGAGGCTGGGATGTGTGCCGTGTGTCTGGACCTTCCCATCAGCAGCAGCAGCAGGTCCAGCATGAGAGGTCATGATGAGAGAGGACCTCACCATGTCTCTCATCACACACCGTCCTCCCACCTCCTGCTCTCTACCTGGGCTTGTGTCCTGGCTCCCGAGTCTCCGTTCTGTCTCACACGGACCCTGGATTGAATCGAATGTCTCCAATTGAATGTGCGCCAGTGACGAGGACGCGAGACAGGGCCGCCCCGCTCCCAAAAAAGCTGAAATCGTTTCGGTCCCGCTTGCCGGCGATTTGATTGGCTGGACCAACCAGCCGCAACGGGTTTGTGATGAGGTGCAGGTCTCCAGCAGAGCAGTGGAAATCACATCCCCAGCTCTTTCACTTGAGCAGTGGCATCCAGAGAGAGAGCGAGAGAGAGAGAGAGAGAGAGAGAGAGAGGGAGAGAGAGAGAGAGAGAGAGGGAGAGAGAGAGAGAGAGAGAGAGGGAGAGAGAGAGAGAGAGGGAGACTCAGTGAGAGAGAGGGAGAGAGAGAGAGAGACAGAGATAAAGAGAGAGAGGGGGAGGGAGATTGAGAGAGAGAGAGACAGCCTGCTTCCAGGCAAGTGGGCCAAGATATTGCCTGCCCAAAATCTAGAAGGTAGCCAAGCAGAGTTTCCTCTCTCTCTTTCTCACACACACACACACACACACACACACACACACACACACACACACACACACACACACACACACACACACACACACACACACACACACACACTCCCCTGTATAGGTTCACGACTCCCACATTGTTCTGCTCACATGCGAAGGCTATTTTGCAGGTACGCCAAAATACAAATAATGAAAGGAAATCTCATTGTAGATCCCAGACTTGCTATGAGTCAAATGCAGAATGGTCGCCATCTGACCCTTGTGGTGTTAGATAAGTCTGGATATCTCCCCACACCTCAACTTGCTGTTTTTGTTTTGTTTATCCCACTGATTAAACAGGCACGCTGTTCAATAGTGGGTTCATCCTGACAGCAGAAGTCATGCTATTCCAGTCGTAAATAATTAAGAAGGATAATATCCTGTGACTGTCATTTTAACTCTTTCTTTCACAGGAAAATGTAAAGTTGACTGAAAGTGAGACAGCTTGGAGATGAAGGATCTTCGACCTGAATCTTGGGGATAACATTACATCCTGTACATGCAAAACAGAAAACCATTCCCGGCGTCTTATTTACATTTCAAGCCCAAGGAACTCTCCTCCGTCTTTCACTAAGAATAAACGCTTTTTTCTTTCCCTCTCTCTCCCTCCTTGTCTGAGGTTATCAGACGCAGACGCTCCTTGCCTCAGCAGAACCCTCATTATGCTGTGAAAATCCCAGGCTGCCTCCAGCGACCCACCTCCATACCTTTCTTTCTTCCATTTTTTTTCTTCCTCAGCACCAAAACTCGCCTGAAACAGATAACATTAGCGAGCGGGCGGCATCCGCAGCCAGGTAGAAAGAAGGAGCACCTTTGAATGTCAACCGTCAAATATCAGAGGAGAAGCTCCAAATGGCACGGCGGACTCGTCGGAGACACAGATTATCTCAGCGCGGAACAAGTTTGATAACGGCGGGGAGAGGAAAAAAACCTGCCTGAATAGGAACGGGATGATGGATTTTAATCACGATATCGGAAGGTTTTGAAAATTGGGAACTGAATCCCATTAATTTAGCGTTGCCCGACGCAACGCTGAATACCAAATGAAGGCAATTCATCTGAGATGAATAACAGCGAGGCGTAGTGGGAGGCATGCTTTAATAATCGATGCACTGTTATTCATGCAAATACTAATTTGTAATTATTTGAGCGGGTGGTGGTGGGATTTTTTTTATTCCAAAATGCTAAATCGGCCTACAGCCAGTGCCTTAATTCAGAAGTACTGTCCAGTAAGCTACACAGGGACTTAATTAACAACCAGAAAGATCTGAACTTAGATCTGAACTTGATAAAAAAAAAAAATAAGAAAGAATATAAAACCAACGTTCAAGCATAAAATTCAATACCCCTCCATGCTTCTGACCTGCATGGCCAGTGTACCGTTGTTGAGAACGGCTTTGGGAGGACGCAGCCATATGGGTTCACTCTAACCTAGTCGATAAACAATCTGAGGACTACAAAGGAACAATGGCCCCCCGTTCTATTATCCACCAAGCAAACATGTCCCTTTAAAATGTCAAATAAAAAGCTGTTACGAGGACCCTGTGTTCTATTGACTCTAGAATGTGCTTATCATTTGACCACAATGTCCAATCTAGGCTTCTCTGTGGTCCAGATACAAAGACACGAAGCAGACAGAACTCATTTTGTTGTATAGCGTGTCGGGGCTGTTAAACAAATGGTTGAAATGAAATAAAAAACGTCTCAAAGTGGTCCCGGCAGTCCAAGTTGCCGTCAAAAAATACAGACAACATAGTCCAGACTTTCCCTGCTTTATAAAGAAAGAGTTTTAGCGGAGTTGTGAGGGTGATCCATTTCTGAGGCTGATAAGGGAGGACAGTAAGTAAGCAAGAACACAGAGAGAAGAGAAAACCCCCAAAAAGAAACCAGGGGGAGAGAGAGAGAGATGGAGAGAGATGGAAAGCGAGAGATAGAAATGGGTTCTGTGGTGTTTCGTATGAACTTGAATCCTTTGAAGACTGTACGACTCTGAATTCAATCAGGTTTAATCTGTCTCCTTCTATGCTGCCGGCCCCGGGGGAGCCCTTCTGACAGATCAGGCCAAGCCCTTTTATATCCAGGGTGGCCTTCTTCTCCTCCTCCCACCATCCCCAACCCTTCATCTCTCTGTCTCTCTCTTTCTCTCACTCTCTCATTCTCTCTCTCTCTCTCTCTCTCTCTCTCTCTGTGGCTCTGCATCTCTGTCTGTCTGTAGCTGTCTCTCCCACTGTGAGGCTCTGTCTCTCTCTATATGTTTATATATCTCTCTGCCTCTCTCTCTGTGAAGCTGTCTCTCTCTGTGTCTATGTCTCTCTCTCTCTCTGTTTATATCTCTCTCTGCCTCTCTCTGTGAGGCTGTCTGTCTGTGTGTCTATGTCTCTCTGTGAGGCTCTCTCTCTCTCTGTGTCTATGTCTCTCTGTCTTTCTCTACGAAGCTCTCTTTCTTTTTCTCTCTCTCTGTGGCTATGTCTCTCTCTCTGTGAGGCTCTCTCTCTCTCTCTCTCTCTCTCTCTCTCTCTCTCTCTGTGTGTCTATGTCTCTCTGTCTTTCTCTACGAAGCTCTCTCTTTCTTTTTCTCACTCTCTCTCTGTGTCTATGTCTCTCTCTCTGTGAGTCTCTCTCTCTCTCTCTCTCTCTCTCTCTCTGCGTCTATGTCTCTGTGTGTGTCTATGTCTCTCTCTCTCTCCCTCTCTCTCTTCCCTTCTGCTCGCTTGTCTTCCAGCCTGTCTGTCTGATTCCCTGCTGGCTCATGCCACGGCCCCGCCCGTGCCCCTGCGTGGCTGGGTGCTCTTCAGGCCTCAGTGAGTGTGTGATGGATTCTGATGGGCCAGCAGACATCTGCCTGCCTTATGCAGCTGGCCTGGCCTAATGAACTGGACCAGGACACGGTCTGGGAGAGGCGGCCGAATTAATGTGCCCCAGGTAGGAAACCAACAGAATCAATGATGAGATGCGCGGAGCCAAAACAGGCGGCGACGGTGGGAGGAGCGGCAGGAGGCGCTAGCGCAAGGTCAGGAGCCGGAGAGCGGGGAGAGGGGGCCGCCGCCAACAACAGGGTTACCTTCGAGAGTCGCGCGCATCCCTGAGGCGAGCGCGTCCCAAAAAAAGGAATACGCGGCAAACGCACATTTCATACGGCTTAAAGTAACACATTTCTCTCGGTAATATAATCTGCACTTATCGCTGGGGCTCCGGCCCGCTGCGATGACAAAACACACAACCAACCCGCTATCTCCTAGGAAATGGAATTTTCCCCGGATGCAAAAATAATTGGAATATCATTGGACAGCCATACCAAGCATGAGCTAGAGTTTCCACTTGGTTCCAGTTCCTAGAAGGGATGAGGACCTCGTTTTGGAGAATGGGGCAGTGCTGGAAGCCAGCAGTAGTTTAGAGCCCCGTTCTACCATTCATGCTGAGCGTAAATGGCATTAGACAGAAATACCAGCTCCTTTCATCAGCGATCCAGAAGAAAATCACTTCCATATTGAGTTCAAGTCGAAGCCTGCAAAAAGTCCCCTTAATGACCGCACTCCCAACAACCTATGAATAATATACACCTAATCGATGACTTATTGACTGGTTGTCATCGAGAATGGAAACCCTCCATAATACGAGCGACTGAGATCGATTCGTCCTGGGAAAAAGATCATTTACTAAAACTCACGGTGTTAAGTTTACATGTTGACAGGTCGTTCGCTTTACAAGCCTATAAACTATACTTAACGAGGCTGAACAACCATAATTACAAAATCATCTGAACAAAGTTCATGTTTCTACATGATAGCCAGTGCAAATATTTAGACTTTGAATGAAATTGTCTTCCAAATGAACACATCATCATGATGGTATATAATACAGGCCAAGAGTGCAATGTAAACAATGATTAGTCCATTACCATGGTGAAGCTGACATCATTTCCTGTCAGGAATGGCTCCAGACAGCAGAGAGCTGATTGCATGTCCGTAGACCCTCCATCATCTGTGGCTGGGCCCATCAAGGTGGAGCCAGGCTGGGCCAGATCCATCCAGGTGGGGGGTGTGGCGGTGGAGAGGAACATCTGGGTGAAAACTGACAGAGCTGGACTGACACAGAGGAACACCACACTTAACCCCCCCCCCCACCCCCCCCCCCCCCCTACGCGGCATGTAAAACAAACGCGTCCCTTATGAATAATGCAAGGACACGGGGGCCGAGCCATGAAATTAGAAGTAAGCGGAAGAGAAGATGAGAGGAAGAAATATAGACAGAGAGACAGAGAGAGAGACAGATAGAGAGAGAGAGAGAGAGAGAGAGAGAGAGAGAGAGAGAGAGAGAGGGAGAGAGAGAGAGAGAAAGATGGAAAGAGTCTTTAGTTTATGACAATTAAAACGAACAGGTCCATTGCCCAGGGAGTCTACCACGTAGGCGAGAGAGGGATTAGGGGAAAAGAACGACAATATGCATGCGAGAGAGAGAAAAAGAGAGAGAGACACACACACAAACATTGGCAGCCATCTTGCAATTGTTCACCCTAGTTTTGGTGCTGCCCCCCCACCCCCCCACCCCCCCACCCCCCCACCTCCCCACCTCCCACCCCCAGCTGCTGACAGTAAGCTTGCTTAGCATACAGGCCAAATTGTTGTTTACCATTCAATCCAACAAACAGGGTTTTTTTCTTATGTTGGGTCTTTTGTTCTCTGTTGGAAGTGTGTCGCTCTCACAACGAGACTCCCATGGCAAAAAGGCTTCCCTGTTCCAGAACGCTGGAGAGGATCTGGGTTCTGCGCAGTCCATTGTTCACTGTATTGGATAATACAAACAAATCCATCAGTGTTTCAGCAAATGAAAACTAGGCGGAGAAGTTCTACTGGAGGATTTGCTCTCGTTGATTCGTTGAGTCGGTCGATTTCCCTCAACCCTGTCGCGAAAAAAAGGGAAAGGAGGAAAGGATTAAAAGAAATGCTTTCGGTCTATCCGTTATTAGAAACTCGTATCGTATCATCTTAGTGCTGTAAATGTGCTAGAGTAGGCAGGTAAGGTGTGAGTTTGTGCTAACGGTTTACACACCGACTGAGAGACTTTCAAACCTTCTGAAGCTCGGCTACTGACTCCTGTGGATGGAGAGAAACCACACAGAAATCTTGTGAAATAAAGCTCATATTCAGAGACAAAGCCTGATGCCGTAACGGCCAAACCCCTCATTTATACACTCCAGGCTAACTGGAGCCTGGCTAAGGAAGCCTGGGTTGAATGTGAGGCCTTTTCATTCTCAACCCAGGCAGTGGGTAGACATAGCTTTAATCGTTTGGTTTTAGCCTCATACAGAGAGTATGCATTGTCTCCTGCAATTTACATTTACATTACATTTAGCCATTCAGCAGACGCTTTTATCCAAAACGTCTTAAACGCTATTGAAGACCCTCCCAGCAGCGTCCGCCAGGCTGCGGAAACTTCCAGATAAAAAAAACAACAAACAGGGATTAGGTAGCAGAGCTCACACAATCGCAGTTGGCTTTAAAATGTGCCGAGGCAGAAGCTAGCGTGGCTGGAACGTTAGTGATGAAGAAAGTGTTTTGTCCGTCTCTTCATAAACGGAGTGACAGTTCAGTTGAGTTCTGGGTTTAATACGTATTTAAGAATCTGCAGATTGGGAGAGATTGCAACCTGCAGATTGGGAGAGAAATTACCAGAGAAATGAAGACAGTACAAGGCTTAGGTCTCAATCATGTCTCTTTCCCGGACGAAGGCAAGAGGACATTCTTTTAAAATGTAAACATACTGTAGATAGTGACAGTCAGGCAGTAATGACATTACAACATTGAAGGTGTGTTCAGTAGTGCTTAATAAAAGTACACAGGAAATCCAAGTTCTTCCACATTAGCCTGGAAGTCTTGACGTAAGACACTGGCTGAATCCCTGATTCGCACACCCTGGTGCCAAGAAGCACAACAAAAGACAATCAACCGAACAATGAGCATTAATCAAAACTTTCCGTCACATTTTCCCCTCGTCCGCAGTTGCTGAAACAAACCCCCAGAAAAAAACATTTGAATAGAGAGAAAAACTTGTTCATTCTGCAAATCAGTAACGTGGAACAAGCTCCAGACAGAGTTGGTCCAACAGCGGATGAGGCCTCGGCGTGACACTTTAGCAATTCAAATCACCTTCCCCCCCCACCCCCCCCCTCCCCCTCCTCCTCCCCATGCGCCTCGGAGAGAAACCCTCGTTAAAGGGCTTTCATCTACCCCCCGGGTGGATGAATCACGCTGGCATCGGTCCCGCTGTCAGCTCGGAGTGACGCCCCCCCCCTCCAACCCCATCCACCCCCCCTCCTCCACCCCCCCTCCTCCACCTCTGGTGCCAGTGTGTACCAGATCAGCTACACAACCTCCGGGCGGAGAGAGGGGAGGTTTGGGCGCTGGTGCCAAGCACACACACACACACACCCACGCTTCTTGAGGACGTGAGCGAGTGCATGGACGCTCGTACGCGGTTCCCGTGTGCTCTGAGCCGAGCTGGGTTCCTGCTTCGCCCGGCGTCATTCTGGCCTTTCACCAGGGGCCGCTTTACCCAGAAGGCTCGTCAGCGTGGAGGGCCCTGCCAAACACGCGCACACACACACACACACACCCAGCTTCTGGCACGGCTGGCCTGCAGTACACACCCTGGCTCCCTGGGCAGGCACGGCACATTTAGAGCCTCGTTTCTATGTCTTTGTGTTTTTGAATCCAGTGTTGGAGTTCAGCTGGGATCGGGTGGCAGGCCAGGACTGTGCGGTATACGTGTGTGCACTTTGCGCTCGTGTGTCAGGTCTTCCTAAGAGACAGTTTAAGAGACTCCAGATACAGATTACATTTACGTTACATTTATTCATTTAGCAGACGCTTTTATCCAAAGTGACTTACAAGAGAGAGCTTTTACAAAGAGCATCAGTCATTGAGCATAGCAACATGATAGACCCCGAACACAGTGGGTTTTTTAGATCGTGAATCATACATCATGAGAACCAATAAGTGCCAAGGGAAGAACTATAAATGCATAACACAACAATTGTGAAAATAAAGCAAGAGATACAACAAACAACACTGGAAAGTCACCATATGGGGACCAACAGATTGTTCTAAAGCACATTAGATTATGTGAAGTGCCATACTATTCCTAAGTGCCATTAAATTCTTTACAGACAGATACAGTATTCACTACAGAGATCTATGCAAACCTAATCCGAGGCGTCAATACACACATACATCTCGCTGTATGTGCAATATTTTATTTCCAAAGTAAACACAACCCCCCCCACCCCCCCCGCTCCTCTCAGTTCGTCCATCGTCAGTCCCGCTCCATTCGTAACTGTATTTCAAGCTCGATGAGCGCCAACGACGAATCAACTCCGCTTTGCGCATCCAAGCGTCTTTCATATGGCATCCGTCCCACCTGAAGGTGATTCATAAGAGAAGTGCTCTGCATGCAAGGCTTTCTCCATCATTCACTCACGGTCGAAAGTGTCTCTTTAATATTCCACGGAAATTCGGAATGCGGAAGAAACAGCGAGAGAGTGGGAACGGCGATGAAGTCCGGTCTCTGCCACCCCCCCCCCCCCCAAAAAAAAAGTGAGCTCTGCGGGCTGTACTGTAGGCTGACAGAGGAACTGGGAGCCTTAACACCCGGTTCTCACCATGAATCATTCAGAAGCGAAGGGCACGTCGTCTCCATTTGCCACAGGGCCGAAGAACTAAATAAGTCAACAAAAACAAGGGGGAAGGGAAGCCATTCTGGGGGCCGGGCCGTTTCTCAAAAGTGCCTCGCTGAAACGGAGACGATGAAGGCGAGGTGGTGGAGGAAAAAAAAGATGCTGCCGTTATCTAGAGTGGAAAGGCCCCGGGGGGGGGGGGGGGAGGTTTCGTTGGGTGGGGGGGGGGGGGGCTTTTTGGTTCCGCGGCGCAGCTCCACTGTGATTGGAGGAGCAGAATATCAAGCGCTCATGATTCTCCACCATCAAAGTCACAGCCAATCAAATTCTCCATTTCCCCCCTCCCCCCTCCTGGTCTGTCTACCTCCGTCTGCGTAAGGCAATAAAAAGAAAAAAAAGGGTTTCAGCCGCACGTTTAAAAGCAAACTGGCGCGCTTTGTTGGGTGAAAGGGTTCGGCTTGATCTGGTGCGCGCGTGCGTGAATGAGGGTGCGGGTGTGGTTAAGACAGACCGTCCTCATTATGCGTTCATAACCGCGGTAACCGTCGGTGCTGCTCGCTCTCTCCGGAGCGTGCGTGACCCCCCCGCATGTTTCCCTGCTGATTAAACATCGCTTTTTGAGCGGTTGCCACGCCAACGTCGTCCCCGGAATTACGGAGAAGTGACACTTGTTGAAACCGGAGGAAATGTTGTGACGGTCGAGCCTTGCCACGCGTCATCGACGCACATCGATGGTGATTCAGAAGCGAGGGGTGTGAACGGTTGGTTTTTTTTCACGGGCTTTGCGCTTCAAACTCACTTTAACACACATACAGGAGTCAAATGAGGCTTCCTTCTGCCTGGTAAAAAAACCAGTGTAATTCAAACAAAAAGATGGCTAACAGACCACAGTTCTAATAGGTACTATGTGTCTCTTGAAAACACCTTCTCGTGGATGCTTGAACATCCGCGTTTCAAACCCAAACAAGTCTGTGAATGTTCTTCATAGTCTGTGTGCATCCACAGTATTCAAACCAACAAAACAACTCTGCTATCTCCAGTAATTCCTGCCTTGCCAGATCATTCCCTTCTGTGGAGAGAAAAAGATTGACTGTCTGTCTCTCTGTCTCTCTGTCTGTCTGTCTGTCTGTCTGTCTGTCTCTCTGTCTGTCTCTCTGTCTGTCTGTCTGTCTGTCTCTCTGTCTGTCTCTCTGTCTGTCTGTCTGTCTCTCTGTCTGTCTCTCTGTCTGTCTGTCTGTCTCTCTGTCTGTCTGTCTGTCTGTCTGTCTGTCTGTCTGTCTGTCTCTCTGTCTGTCTGTCTGTCTGTCTGTCTGTCTGTCTCTCTGTCTGTCTGTCTGTCTGTCTCTCTGTCTGTCTGTCTGTCTCTCTGTCTGTCTCTCTGTCTGTCTGTCTGTCTGTCTCTCTGTCTGTCTCTCTGTGTGTCTGTCTGTCTGTCTGTCTGTCTCTCTGTCTGTCTGTCTGTCTCTCTGTCTGTCTGTCTGTCTGTCTGTCTGTCTGTCTGTCTCTCTGTCTGTCTGTCTCTCTGTCTGTCTGTCTGTCTGTCTGTCTCTCTCTCTCTCTCTCTGTCTGTCTGTCTGTCTGTCTGTCTCTCTGTCTGTCTGTCTGTCTGTCTGTCTGTCTGTCTCTCTCTCTCTCTCTGTCTGTCTGTCTGTCTGTCTGTCTGTCTGTCTGTCTCTCTGTCTGTCTGTCTGTCTGTCTCTCTCTCTGTCTGTCTGTCTGTCTGTCTCTCTGTCTGTCTGTCTGTCTGTCTGTCTGTCTGTCTGTCTGTCTGTCTGTCTCTCTGTCTGTCTGTCTGTCTGTCTGTCTCTCTCTGGTTTCTTTCCCTCCATATCCCCAGCTTCATCTTTTTCATTGTGCAGGCTTCTTATCACTTGGCAGGGTCCGGGGGACTGCCCAGACTTCCTGCTCCTCTTCCTTATCTGGACTTGGTGCTACGCAATCCGAAGGAATCAGAAGAAGTGTCGGTGTGTGTGTGTGTGTGTATTTGTGTGCTTGTCGGTTTGTGTGTCAATGTGGGTGTGTGAGTGTATATGTGTGTGTATATGTGTGTGGGTCGGTGTGTGTGTCGGTGTGTGTGTCAGCGTTAGTGTGTGTATCTGTGAGTGTGTCGTGTGTGTGTCAGTGTCGGTGTGTATCTGTGTGTGTCAGTGTTAGTGTGTGTGTGTGTGTGTGTAACTGTGTGTATGCCAGTGTTAGTGTGTGTATCTGTGTGTGTGTCTTGTATGTGTCAGTGTCAGTGTGTGTATCTGTGTGTGTGTATAACTGTGTGTATGTCAGTGTTAGTGTGTGTATTTGTGTGTGTGTTGGTGTGTGTGTGTCTGTATAACTGTGTGTTTGTCAGTGTTAGCGTGTGTATCTATGTGTCAGTGTTAGTATGTGTATCTCACTGTCTGTGTAAGTTTCTGTGTGTCAGTGTCGGTGTGTGTGTGTCAGTGTTAGTGTGTGTGTCGTGTGTGTGTGTGTGTGTCAGTGTGTGCTGGGAGCCATCAGAGTCCTGTCAGCCAGGGGCCCCTCGCTCTCTCTGCCTCTCTCCGCTGGCCCATGATGCAGCTCGCCACCTCGTGTCGACACGGGTCCCTGGGCCGTCATGGAGGAGTGGCCTGGGACGATAGGAGCGAGCTGGAGATGCTCTATCACACATACGCCACTGCTTTATCACACCAACACACTGCCAGGGTCTCACCACACTATACTTCAGCTTGAAAAATCCAATCCAATCCAACTTTATTTCTACTGCACTTTAAAACAACACGGTTGACCAAAGTGCAGTACATGGCAATATTAAAAACTTTTAAACAGAAGGTTTAAGGACAACCAATCTTTTATTTCTTAATTACATTTTTATTTCTTTTATTTCTTATTTTTGTTTACATTTACATTTATTCATTTAGCAGACGCTTTTATCCAAAGCGACTTACAAGAGAGAGCTTTTACAAAGAGCATCAGTCATTGAGCATAGCGACGTGATAGACCCCGAACACATTGGGTTTTTTAGATCATGAATCATACATCATGAGAACCAATAAGTGCCAAGGGAAGAACTATAAATGCATAACACAACGACTGTGAACATAAAGCAAGATGTTTAGGACTGAAAGCATTTTCACGCTTTAGTGGCATATACGTTTGTGTATCATCCGCATACAAGTAGAATGAAATGCCGTGCTTTTGGAAAATATGAACACACACCTAGGCTTGCAGGCTATAGGTTCACGCCGAGAATCAAGAAGAGGGGGATGAAGAAAAAGAACGAGAGAGAGAGAGATAGAGACAGAGGAGGGGTGATAGAAAACAAGAATAGAGGGAGGGTGTTGGTGAGACGGAGGGAAAAACACACCACCATATGGGAGGGCAGTGGTGCATTGTAGCTGCTCACACTCAAAATCATTATACAATGCCACATGCAATCAAGTAGTGTGTGTGTGTGTGTGTTAGTGGGTGTGTGTGTTCGAGTGTTCAAGGCAGTAAGCTTGAGTCCACTTGCTGTGTTGGGTACTTTAAAACTTGTCTGATTGAAGCAGCATGGTGTGGGTCTGTGGGGGATGTTAGGTCTGTTTAGTAACCGTGGGGCTCAGAAGTCCTCCGAGCAGCCAATTACAGACCTGGAATGAGCAGGAAGTCACAGCAGACGCTCTCACTGCCCCGTGGCAACATCGTATGGTCTCTCTGCTTGGCTCCCCCCCCCCCTCCTCCTCTCCCCTCCCGTATTCTTCACTTTCCTCACCACCTGCCTTCCTCACCCCCCCTCCGATCTCCTCCCTTTCCCCTCCTCCTATCCTTTCCTCCCCCCTCCCCCACACCTCCCCTCCCTTTTTCTCTCGATGAATTCGGGTGAATTCATCCTCCGCGCCCCGATAGGGGAATAGATCCTTGTTTCCCTCCCTCCCCCCCCCTTCCCTCCCTCACCTTCTCCGACAGCCCCCTCATCACCGAACAGGTTCCGGTGACAGAGTGCCAGGCGGCGGCGAGGGAAAAGGGCGGACGGGGTCGGACAGGAGGGGCGAAGCGGAGGGGGCGAGTTTGCGCCGGCGTCTCAGACAGACGGATCCTTAACAAGTTCCGGCCCCGGCTTGAACTCTGCCGCTGGCGTGCAGCAGACGAACAGACGGCCGGCCCAGCGGCGCGACCCTGGCGCCGGGCCAGACACCTGGTCCTGACCGTGGGGGGAGGGGGCTGACACCACGGCAGCAGGGACCAGCTGAATATCCAAATTCGGGTCCAAAACATCCGAATTGGAAACGGTTCAGGATGCCTTTTGACAGGCATGAATGTTGATGTGGAAGCAGAGAAAAATGGTGAAATGGTAACAAATTGAGTGGAAAATTCCACACTCCGCCTTGTGTTCCTCGCAAAAGGGAAACGCAACGCAGTGCATTGCTCCCCTGAGGAGCTGTTCATCTATCTGTGCACTGTACGTTCAGTTGACAGTGCACAGACCAATCTGTTCACCTCCTAAACAACTACGACTGCATACTATACTACATATAGTAAGACTGTCCAAGAAGTTCATAATTACATCTTACACAATGCTTCAGTCACTTCTATACCACAAAGATCTCCATATTTGATAAGATTCCCTGTATCTTTTACTTTGTATTTTTCTATTGTAACCTGTTACCCTGAGTGCTATAATAATAATAAAGGATGATCTTACCTTATCAATATAGGATTTGAAGCAGTGCAGGCTGGACTTCCTGGCTGGAAGGGCAAGGCAGGCTGGAAGAGCAGGCTGGAAGGTCAGGCTGGAAGGGCAGGCTGGAAGGGCAGGGTGGAAAGGCAGCTTGGAAGGGCAGCCTGGAAGTGCAGCCTGGAAGGGCAGGGTGGAAGGGCAGGGTGGAAGGGCAGCCTGGAAGGGCAGGGTGGAAGAGCAGGGTGGAAGGGCAGGCTGGAAGGGCAGGCTGGAAGGGCAGGCTGGAAGGGCAGGGTGGAAGGGCAGGGTGGAAAGGCAGGGTGGAAAGGCAGGGTGGAAGGGCAGGGTGGAAGGGCAGGGTGGAAGTACAGGCTGGAAGAGCAAGCTGGAAGGACAGGGTGGAAGGGCAGGGTTGAAAGGCAGGGTGGAAGGACAGGGTGGAAGGGCAGGGTGGAAGGGCAGGGTGGAAGGACAGGGTGGAAGGGCAGGGTGGAAGGGCAGGGCAGGCCATGGTAGAGGAGGGGGCAGAGTAGAGAGAAGCAATCAGTCACATGTCAGTATCAATGGACATGCCACACGCTGACACCGGGCACAAAGCAGCCTCGACACTCCACCTTGATCGATCCCAGCGCAGGCTGGTGACGAGGCTGGTGATGAGGCTGGTGATGAGGCTGCCGATGAGGCTGCCACTGAGAGGATCTCCCGAGTCACAGCAGACCAGGAACATCCAAATGCCACCGGCTTCTTTCCCTCCTTCCCATGAAATATTGAGTGGGCTCCTTCTGACAGCTGATTATCAGTCTGTGGGGGACCAGCCACTCACAAGGGTGGGGTGTGTGAAGGGGAACTGGGAGGAGCGGTGAGGGAGCGTAGCGACGAAGGGAGGAGAGGAGGGAGGAGAGGAGGGGGAGAGGAGGGAGGAGAGGAGGGAGGAGAGGAGAGGAGGGGGGAGAGGAGGAGAAAAGGGAATCGTGCGAACGAAACGGCGGCAAAACAAGAAATCGAAGCGACGTCACGTTCCCGCGGTGTTGAGCTCTCCAAATAGTAAAATACGATTTTGCAAGGTCGGTGCAGGAGATAACTCGTTAAAACGTGGATGAAAAGGTCAAATTACCCTTTGGCTTTTTTGTCGTTGCTGTCTGCATTCTCCGTGACGGTCATCTGAACTTTCCCACCATTTGTTTCTCTGCATGGAAAAAAAAAGCCAAGCGATAATAAGAAGCCTGAACATTTCTTGGCAATCTCGCTTCTAGTCCCTTCTCTGTCCGTTTTCCCGCCTGGCTCGTGCCTCCTCCTGTCTCTCGTGAGCGATCAATAGTTATTATCTTGTGAGCCTTGTCACGCAGACCGCACTGGGCCGCTTTTCCAAGTCGATGGCACTTTTTCATTAAGGGTGAAGCCAGACTAAACAAAGCAGGCCCCATTTCACTGCCAGCAGACAAACACATTCCCAGTAATGGCTCCGATCAAAAGGGAGGCAGGAAGGCAAATTGAGTTTCACATTATAGGGAATCACCCAGGTCTCATGCTTTGCCTCTTTCCACTTTTATAAACACGTATTGGACTCAGGAGTTCGGAGGATTGCAGCGTTACTGCCCTCTCTTTTTTTCGTTCGTTCATCGAATCATTCGTTCCTTTATCTCACCGACTGTTTTCTACGTCTTCTCTCGTACGATCCACCCATCGGTTTTTATTTTTTTATACGTCTATCGATCGGACGATCGATCGATCAGTCCGTGCGTCCGTCCATCCATCCTACCCCCCCCCCCACCCATCCACCTCTCTATTCATTACTCTGTACTCCCATCTATGCCTTCCATTCACCCCTTTGTTCCATACATTCAATCCTCCCTCCCTCCATCCGTCTATCCATCCATCTCTCCGTCCGGCGGGGCCATAGGTGGGTGTGGGTTGGCTTGTCTTGACGTGGTTGTTGTTTCATAAGATAAATAAATGATGTGCGAGCGGCGGAGTGGAAAGCATAACGAATAGGAGTGGGAGAAAAGGCAATTTAGGGAGAAGTGCACCGGCTGGTGGAAAAAAACCCAGAATGGCTTTTTACTGTGAAGTATAACCAATGCATTACAAAACGCATTACCAGAGCTTTATTGAAAAAGCAAAGTAGCCCCGCTCTCTCCTTCCAACACGGCCAGTGTTATCCTGGCCTACATGCTCAGACACAAGTGACTTTCACAAAGTCAGGGGAGGTTGTGTTTTCCTTTTAGGAAAGCAGACAGGCAAAAGATGCAAATGGTATAAAACCCCACACAATGTGTTGTACGAATCTTCGAGACATCTCGTCTTTCGAGACATTTATTCAAAGGTTATCCACGGTCGAGGGACATGGCCGAAGACTTTGCTGGCTAATTGGAGCTTCATTCCTCACCCTGTTCCGCAGTGTTGGTCTAGCTCAGGCCTCAGCTCTCCATGGACCAGGTGACATCTGCTAACAGTGTATGTTTCCACTGCTCTGTCTGTGCTGGAACTAAGCTTACCAAGGCCTACCAAGTCATGCTCTTATGGGTTATCTGTAGAAATGCTGGACCTCGAGGCAAGGCCCTTCACCCTACTTGCCTCAGGGGGAATGTCCCTGTACTGGATACTCTGGATAAGAGCGTCTGCTAAATAACTTAATGTAAATGTGCGCACACACAGTGAGCAGAAGCCTCGAGTTCATGGATGAATCTGATTTCACTAGCAGGATTCAGGGACTGAAAGAACAGCGAACGTTTCTTCTCCCAGGAGCCCGACGAAACCCCCAGGGTCTCTTCTGTGGACAGACATCCATCGTTCTGCGTGTGTACACAAACTCATCGACAACTTTAGAGCTGTAAGAACTAAAGTTGAGCCAGCATAGCATCAGTGGACCAGAGATAGCGTCTGAACCCTTCTCTTAAAAGGGATTTTAATCCAATAGGGGGGCCCTGAAATCCAGGCGAGCTGGCTCCCCGTTATCTCTCTTTGAAACACATAAAATAGCGTTTCATCTTGTGCTTTGGTTGGCCTCGCACACTTTTGTCCGCAGTCGTTATCGGAACGCTCGGGCGAATCACATTTTGTCATTTCAGAGGAAGCTTTGTCACTGAAGAACAAGGAAGATGACAAGGTTATCGTCGCCGGAATCAACGGGGGACACGCCGTCTTCGGCGGTGTTTATCATCAGAGCGATCCTACGCAGAACGACGGAGGGGAAAAGGATGGACAAACATTTAGTCCGAATTTTTTGTGCTTCTTCGCTTAATCTTGGAATGACAGCATTTCCTCTGAAAATGGCGCTTACGAGAAAAGAAAAAAAAAACGTTCTGCGATCCTTCTTGTCACTTTGCGGTTCACTGTAAACTCGCTGATCTGTGAGCACGTTTCTTAGGTTGGCTCCCCAAGTTCGGCGAGTCCCTCATTTTGACACTGTGTCAGTCCTGTGAAAACAACATTCTGGGACTTTTTTTTACGGGTTGGGATCAACAAGTCGACGGCAGTCAGGTTCCAACGTCTCTCTCCCAGTTAACGCCTTGTCAACGGGTTGGCGACAACGCTTCATCTCAATTAGGGACCTTCCCGAGCGTGCAGTGTCCTCAGATCCCAGAAGGTGGGGCCGTGGAGGGGATGGGTCGTACGCTGGTCGATCGTCCTCTGTTTTCTCGTCCATCTTATGGGTCCTGGCATCTTCCATGACTCACTCTCCGTGAGAGGAGCTGAAGATCCAACACTTCAAGTCACTTTGGGGCCGTCAGGTCACGGCTAGAATTACTGTTGCTAGTTTGTTTGCTAAAGACTTTGCCGTGCCCGGGGTGGGATGCTACAGTGGAAGAAAATTGCCTCAGTTCTCCAGAGAAAGGGAGAGAGAAAGAGAGAGAATATTGCTAAACGACAAAGTGACACCACGGTACGGTGGTCCCACCTCAGTGTTTGATCCCAGTTGACCAGGATGCAGCCTATCAGAGTGATTTGAGCACGCTCGTTCCAGCGTAGCATCGCCATCCAAACCACAGATTTCTAGATTTTCCACTTATTTGAACAAACTGTCATATTTTTTGTTGTCCATACATCATGTGCTCACTACTGTGCGATTGCTTCAATTGAATCAGGCCGCCATTATTGGATCCCCTGCCAGGGAGCCACGTGGACAGGCTGAATAAAGATATTACATCTGATAGCTGTGTGGCCTGCAATTTTCTCTCTACAGTGTTACGGTGCGGTGGTGTGAGTCCTTTATGGAAGTGTATTATGGTGGGGATAATGCAGCTTTGTAAAAAGCATGTCCCGCCGTCTAAGGTGAACCAGCCGCTGAAACATTATCACATTAGGTTCTGGTGACTGAAAACATTCTCCCCTTTCGCTGTAGTGATAATAATAGGGTTTGCTGAGGTACACACACACACATACGCAGATGTGACGCGCGCACGTTGCGGGTATTTGTAATCCGCCGTCCTTGATTATGATACACAATTGCAGAAAGGCACGTGGCCGAGAAGCGTGATTTTCAAAATAAAAGCTTCCGCATTTGATCTGGCACAGACCGTCTCTCTTTTCTGTTCTGTTCTTGCGGACGGCTCCGCGCAACATTGCCTTGAGTGGATGGACTTTGAGCACGTATGAAATCCAATTTCCCTACCGCGCTGTGTTGACTAAGCCTGCTATATGTGTCTGCCTCAAAGAGCACGAGTGTTGAAGTGCATCGACGCTTCCTGCGCCCCGCATCCCCGTTCGCAAACATACACTCCCTGGCACGTAAACAGCTCTTCTCATGGATATTGCGTCGCACTCGGCGTTAATGCATCTGTTTGAGCGTGCGTGCGCGCGCTCGTGCCTGTGACTATGCAATCGTTAGAGATATCTTCCGCAAGCCAAGGGATGCAGCTCGTAATCTCAGCCTGCGCAAATAATAGAACGATAATATGAGATTAGCTTCCTGCGTCTGTTGTTTGCTGACTAGAGCTAGATAGAGCGCCTGCAAAGAGACGTTGCTATCAGATGTTCCATCGCTAGTGTCACTAGGGGGGCGAAGGGTTGTATATATATTGCAAATTAAACGAGTGTGGACACTGCACTCTCTAGAGGCTCGTGACGAAAAAGAGCCTCCGCAGCTAAATCCTGGTTACGGGATGCAAAGCCTACACACCACGAGGATGTACACAAGCCGTCTATGGGTAGAGCTACAGGTTTAGTTTACCAGTGACTCAGTATTCATGAACAGCCTTCTCAACAACAGAGAAGTACCGCGACTGCACGGGTTTCTCAAACGCTACAGAGAAGGAAGAGGAGTCGAGCTTGACGTGACGTCGACTCAGCCCAAAGTGTAATTCGCGCGACGATTACGCGGAGGTCAGCTTTAATGTTCTCGAACCGCTTCCTCTGACAAAGAGGGAACTGTGCGGAGCATCTTTTCAGCTTTCAGACCAAAGACGAGAAGAATAGAACATCGATCGCCTGAAATCAAGAGCAGGAGTGAGGTAATGTATATCGATACCCGGTATCGATCCTTCGTCGAGCATCTTTGACTGCCCAGCCTAGAAGAATAGGACTGTTACTGAATAGTAAGCAGCTGGAAACAAAAGGGACCGACGTTGATCCATAGCGACGCTACACGCTTCTGTCAGTCATGTCGAGTTGTTCCGAATGTCATGGTCGGGGGGGGGGGGGGCGGGCGGGGGGACGACGACTGGGGGGAGATTTAGACTGTGACGCGCCCCCCCCCCCCCCCCCCCCACCCGCGGCGGGAACATCCTACCCGCACGTGCTGCGCGTCAATGCGTGTCGTGTCTTTAGCCGTCCCCAAAGATACATATTTACGTTCGCGAAGACGAGTCGCCCGGGCCGCTTACCGCTCGATGCAGGCGGTACGTGAGGCAGAAAGATTGGCATTCAGCCTGGAGAACGGAGGGCAGGGGCCACGGAAGAAAACATGGAAACCTCCGGAATTAAATAAGAAAGGAAAATGATTCGCCGGGAAGTGCAAACAACAAGCAAGATTAAATTGCGCATGTAAATAATTGATGTCTTGCGGTCAGTGGGCTTACAGGCGGCTTACAGTCACTGATCCTCATGTGGGAAAAAAACAACAAAATAGGTGCGATCCTTACAGGGTCCTGAATATCTCACGAACCGCGCTGCATGCGAGCACAAACTGCAGACAGCGTGATGGTAGCCTTAGGAACCGTTCGATTCAATGATGGTTTCACACAACAAGGGGAATTCCTCCTTTCCTGTCTGCAGACTATTTCAACCCCCCACGCATGATGAACTCCCCGCGTCACCTTGCATCGAAAAAAAGACAACAACATAAATGTTGTGTCCAGTGTCTATCAGTACAAAGTACATTTTCGAAAAGCAACTGAAAAGAACCTCTTCAAATAACATATAAAGTTAATTTGAAGGACATCTTGTTCGTTTTTCAAAGCATCTGTTGCCGTCTCGTTGGCCTGGCTTGGCCCCTGAGAGTTCACTGGAGCTGCGGTGCAAACACTCAGAGTATCTCCTGAGAGGAATCTTCTCTTTCACAACGGCAGCGACGACACCAATCTTGGCGAGCCATCCGGGATGGCCTGATCTACCACCTCAGCACCCTTCCCAAATGCATTGCCTGAAAATGTTGGTTTTCTCCGCTAGCCACGGGCTTTCATTTATCTCCATTAGCCACTTCGCCGATGTGCTTTCCTAAGAAGGGATTCACGTGTCGCTGCCTCTCTGATACGACGGGGTTAGTGTTGGGGAAAAAAAGAAATAAAATAAACGCTAAAAAGGTTGCCAAAAAATGGGCTTGTTAGCGCCTGAGTGCAGACCTTAAATTGGCAGCTTGGGAGGTGGCAGGTGTGCGGTTTGGCTTTGGCTGCTCCGTATTTGTATTCATCTCACTTTATTTAAGAGGAGATGGAGAGAGCGAGCGAGAGAGAGAGATGGAGGGGGGGGGGGGTAAAAAAAAAAAAAAAAGACAAACTAATCAATTAGGCTTTCAAGGACTCCGCTCTCCTTTCCCCTCCTAATCAGATACAGCTCTGATTTTCCTCAGCCAAAAAAAGCCCAGCCCGTGGCACACTAATGAGAGGAGAGGAGCAATGTCAACCCTCGCCTCCTCTGCGCCTCGCTGAGCCGCGTGTTAGCATGTTTGCATAATAGCGATCATCCATGTTGCTTCGCTAGCATGATTGACTCAGAATCAGAATGACTTCATGGATCCCCAAGGGGAAAATCAGGGCACACAGTCTTGTCAATGCACACGGGGGTAAGGGTGTAGGGGTAAGAGATTAAATTGCGGGCAGGACACAACTTACATGCATCACAGCACAGCCACAGCAGAAAAAAAAATGATCTTGCAAGACAGCCCCCTAAACTGGCTCCTTGCAATATATACAGCAGGTCTCTAGCATGTACTATCATCAAACACAATTTCTTTTTAAGGACCTTTAGTCGCTTTTTTTTTCCCTTCCTTTTTTCGATCTCCTCCAACTGGTCTGAAGGGGTTGTTATGGTAGCCATGGAGAATCCGGTCCTCTCATGTAATGATCCAACAGCTGTGCCCTTCATGGGTGCAAGCCCAGTGACCCACGGGGGGGGGGGAGCTTCTTTCCTGCTATCAGCAGACAGCACCTCTTCGGAAGGGGGGGAAGGGGGGCAGGGAGGCGAAGGGAAGGGAAGGGAGGACGATGAGATGAAACGTCTGGAGCCCGAGGAGAGTGTGGCCTGGAGACGCTGTAATTTGTCTGGGCCTCGGCCCTGCTCCGCTCCGACGGAGTCGCGGTAGCGGAGGGCAGGGCCTCCCCGATGAGGGGTCTGCTGCAAGCTGGGGTGTGGGGTGAAATGCAGGGAAGGGGGGGGGGGCACGGCGCAAATAACGCAGGTAAACACCGCTCTGGCATCCTAATTTGCAGAGAGCACCTTGGTTATTGAACTGCTTCTTCCCGCTGTCCGACCAGGGTCAACGTATCGACCTGCAGAGCTCTCTGAAAACGGAAATTACACCGTTGTTTTGGAAGAAAAGAATACAAGCTTTGGCTTCAAAAAGAGTACATTTTCCCCTCTCATCGTTTGGATTTGTGCAGCAGGGCTCTCTGCCAGAGTTACCCTGAATGGCGCGTCCCGCCAAAGCTCCAGGTAAGAGGGTTGTTTCCTACCCTCATTCCTAATTCTCCATTAGGCTTCTCTGCACGACTCTAAAAGGGGGTCTTAGCCTAGCCTCAGCTGCTTCGGCTGAGAACAGGGGTGCGTTCTGGGCCCTGTGGCAGCCGTGCCTTTACCACACTGTGAACGTAATTAAATCCAAGAGCTGCCAGTATTTACTGGCAAGGAGGGGCCACCTCACTCCGCTTCTCAAACAGCCCCCTCCATCTGCCTGATTGGATTCTGGTCCCGGGCGCTGGGGGGTGGCTAGCACAGTCTTGGGGCACCGCCCTACGCAGGGCCAGGGGGCTTGTTTAAGACAATACCCGAACCAGGGTCGTCCGGAGGGGTGGGGAGGGGGGGGGTGCGAACCGGTGACTCTGTGCTCTTGTCGTCCAAACATACTGATTGGTATTTATCTCGAGACGCAAAGCCCCAGGAGAGATTTCATTTTGATATCGTAGGAAACAGATTTATTACTCGGAGGGGACTGATATAGATATTGCTGATAGGAGGAGGCTGAAAACATACGAAGGGCCTGTCTCCCTGTCGTGCTAAAGGATCGGAAGGTCATTATAAGGCAATGAGCCATGGGAGTGATGAATCAGGGCCGTTTCAGATGGAGTCGCAAAGTCTTCCTGTCTGTGTGGAATGCGCCGGTTTACCTGGATGTGTTCTGCGGTTGCACTGTAAGTGGTGGCTGTGCTGTGATCCGGAAGATTCCCTAGAGGACAAACGTTGCCGAGTCTCAGTAATTACTCTCTCTCTCTGCCCCTCTCTCTCTTTCTCTCTCCCTCTTTCTCTCTCCCTACCTTTCTTTATACAGTTTATTCTCTGTCATTCTCTCTCTCTCTCCCTCCCTTTCTCTATATTCTGTCATTCTCCCTCTCTCTCTCCCCCTCCCCCCCTCTCTCTCCCTCTTTCTCTCTCCCTACCTTTCTCTATACAGTATCCTCTGTCATTCTCTCTCTCCCTCCCTTTCTCTAAATTCTGTCATTCTCCCTCTCTCTCTCCCCCTCCCCCCCTCTCTCCCTCTTTCTCTCTCCCTCTATCTCCCCTTGCACTTCTCCTGTGTAGAGACCACAGTGGAGCCTAACCCTATCAGTATGAGGACACTAACATAGTCAGATGTAGAGAAACACCTTGTACACAAACACACTGGGGTGAAACCACTGTCTCCTTCACAATCCCACACAACATCACAGTTATGGCCAGTGTCCACAGCAAGCCGCTCAATATAAAAGATAACACCATCGTTCCACACCTGGAAACGGTTTGGACAATGTGCACGCGGTATATTTCCTGTTTATCAACAGCAACCAAGCAGCGCAAGCAGTCTTCATTTCCCCCATAGCTGCCCGCAAGATGAAACAGCCTTGTTATTCTCCCTCTTCCCGTGCGATGCTGCGTTTTTCTTTCCTCTGCGCCTTTACAGAAAGTATAAAGAACCTCAGGACAGTCTGTCCTTGGCCATTAGCACAACAGGGAGCCTGCAGTCACACTTATTACACACACTGTTTTACCCATCCAGGAACAATGTCTCTCCCACACGAAAAAAAAAGAAAAAGAAAAAAGAAATCCAGGAAAAAGCTACCGCTTTTGAAAAAGGGGAGGGGGGGGGAGAAGAAAAAATGTCGAAAGCAATACCCACTGATTATGGCAGTTAGGACACATTGTATGTGGGGAAATGGTGGTGTTGGAGATGGGGACAGCCCTCGGAGTCAGGCCCAGGGTGGTGGAGGGGGAAGACAATGACAGCTGTGATTTGAACTGCTTGACGTGGGCCCGGTCCCTGAGCCCAGGCTGGAGCTGCGTGGCACGGCACAGGGGCCCCTCCTGTGGAGCTACTGATCAAACGTGGAGGTCCGCAGGGGGCCGACCGTCCACGGGACGCGGATAGAGACACCACTCTCCCTCCCTCCCTCCCTACCTCTTCCTCTCCCTCCCTTCATCCCTCCATTTTCCTCTCCCTCCCTCCCTCCCTCCCTACCTCCCTACCTCCCTCCCTCCCCCATCTTTTCTCTCTACCTCCCTCCCTCTTTCTTGCTCTTTTTCTCCCTCCCTCTGACACTCCTCCCCTCCCTCCCTTCCTCTTCCTCCCTCCATTTTTCCCTCCCTCCCTCCCTCCCTCCCTCCCTCCCTCCCTCCCTCCCTCTCCCTCTTCCTCCCTCCCTCCCTGCTTCCCCCCCCTCCCTCTCTCTCTCTCTCTCTCTCCCTCTTCCTCCCTCCCTCCCCCCCTCTCTCGTTCTCTCTCTCTCTCTTGTTTCACCCAGGCCAGAAGGTTCTTGAAGGGGGGAAACAGCCTCTGTGATTTGTGTGTGCAGGAACATGTCTTTAAGACAGTGATGGGAACATGCTGGGCGTGAGATATTGCCCCGGTGCTCCTGTGTTTTCTTATTTCTTCTCCCCCCCCCCCCTCCTCCGCAAACTCCCCTGTGCTGCCCTCTCATACATGACTCACAATAATAAAACAATCATTTTTCTCTCTCTTCCCCTTCTGCAGGGTCAATCTCGGAGAAATGATTTTTTTCTTTCGGGGCAATTTCACGGGACGCCTTCTGTGTAAGTGTTCCACTGCCGTCTCCACGGCGACCTGAGGACGAACCTCGGGACCCGACTGTGGGCCGTTTCATCCCCCCCTCCCTCCCCCCCTCCCCAGGCAGCAGAAGAGACAGACGACACGTTCAGGGTCTCCAGGCTCGAGCCCCACCTTCGTCCACCCTTCCCCTCCACGCTCCCGTCTCCCAGCACTCCCTCTACCCCAACGCTGTGTACGATGATTGCGCGTCATTATGGATATCGAGCGCGGTGCACCAATCAACACCCGAGCCTCGGTAATTGAACGATAATACACGATCGCGGCGCTCATTAAGATGAAGAATGGCCGTGTGACAACTGAGAACTTCTGCTGAAGATCAAACAGCCAGCGGAGGCCGAGCCTCGCTCTCGTCCGTCTCTTTCAACCGCCGCGCTTAAACAACGCGATCTCGCTCCTCCGTCCTCCTCTCTTTCCTCTCGCTCTCCTTTCCCCCCCCGAGTTTTGCCTTTCCGTAGTTTTTCCACTGTCCTCCCCCAACCTTCTCTCTCTCTCTCCCTCTCTCTCTCTCCCTCTCTCTCTCTTTCTCCCTCTCCATCTCTCTCTCTCCCTCTCTCTCTCTCTCTCTCTCCCTCTCTGAGTGTACTGGGGAGGACTGAGGCTGAAGGAGAGACACACGAGAAGGAAGGAGTCAACAATTCCTTCTCCTCAGTCTCTCTCAGCGTGACGCTCTCTTTCTCTCCCTCTCTCTCTCTCTTTCTCCCTCTCCATCTTTCTCTCTCACCCTCTCCATCTCCCTCTCTCTCTCCCCCTCTCCATCTCTCTTTCTCTCTCTCCCTCTCTCTCTCACCCTCTCCATCTCCATCTCTCTCTCTCTCTCTCACCCTCTCCATCTCTCTCTCCCTCCCCCCCCCCCACCATAATGTCTGCATCCATCTCATTACCCCGCAACTGCCGCCAAGCTGCCCGCGCCAAATGATGACAGAGCAGGGTGTCATGGGATAGCATCTCTCCCCTCTGATGTTCCGCGAGCCTTTGTGCTGAGCTGATGGGGAGGAGCAGGCGCTCTCCGTCAGGCCCAAAGCTCGCCACGACGCGGCCGCCTCTGACCGGCTCTGGCAGGATGTGATGCGCGCCGCCTCAGACGCATGTACGAAGCTTCCTGAAACGGCCGAGCTGTTTGGCCTTCCACATCCGGCTCCGCTTACTGCGTATACTTCCTGTTTATTTCTGGTTTCTATGGTGGATTTAATCTGTATTTTATTACATTTTTTTGAGGCTGTCAATGTGTTTCTAACAGGCATTTTCACCCCTGGGAATTAAGTACTACTCTACATCCTATCATGAACAGTTAGTGTATCGGGGGAACAAAAGCAAGCGGTGAACTAGAAATAATGAGGTATTACTAACACGCTTAGCTAAATACGCATCTCTTATGAATGTAGAACCGCATTTCAATGAGTCTGCTAACCCCCTCTTTCTAGCCTAGTCCTCAGGCAAAATGTTCTTATGCAAACTACATGACATCGGACCCTGGCACAAGATAAGGGGAATGTATGTTCACGGTCACAGGCTAAACACCAGTTTTAAGAAAGTCACTTTTCGTTATCATTGACGGAGGTCGTTTCTTGCATTTGTGTGTGGAATTTTGGATAACGCTTCGCAAGATCTTATTTGGCCATTTACTACATTTACTCATTTACATTTAGTACATTTAGTCACTAAAAGGACATAATACCTTTTCGTTTTTGGTTATCAATAAATGGAGGGATGTTATTTACCCCCTTCAACACAACATGACTGGGAACGAGCCAAGAACGATCCTGTAATATTTCACAGAGGGCCGTATCTCTGGGGAGTGAAGCTGCATTTTGCCACCGAGCATAAAATCCCAAACTTAGATTTCGACGTTCTTCCCTCACAGAGTGGCAACCGTTTCTGTTGACCTGGAGTTGAGGTACGGAAGATAGAACCAGCAGCAACGCTTGTGGGGATGCTTCAGGGGGCTAAATCACGCTGCTGGAATACTAAAACGGGCCTTGATGTAGAGTGGAAGAGAATATGCAGTGGCTGCTTTTAAGTTCTTCCTTTTGCTCTGCGGTCTTTGGAACTGTTTGTTTGGAGCTCTTCCAGGGAGCCCTCAAAAAATAGCTGGAGACATGCATTAAACATGGCCCGAGTGTCCGGCGACTTCCTCCGTGTTTTGTACGCCTGTCGGTCGCACGTCTAACTGGGTTTCCTAAAATCGCTGCTCATCATGTAGGATGACTGCACGATTTGATTCGTTAACACTGATTTACCTTTCACGCGTAAAACAACTGGATGCAGTGATTCGGCCGAAATGGGTATTTCTGTGCTCAAAACAAGGATTTATCATGACATAATTCCACTGCTTGGGATGCTGGACTGTTAACTGTCCTACAATTAAAGTTAAGTAAGAAAGGTTAAGAATGTAGAGGCATCAAGATAATTCAGCCGGATCAAATGAAATGTTAATCCAGGTGCCTGTTTGGTTCTATTCTAAGAAGCAGTTGCAGGATGTGAGCTTCCAGTTACACCTCAGGGTAAAAACCATGTGAATAACTGCATGTGAGTCCGTAGCCTAAAGGCGATACGAACGTACATCCACTTATCGCACCTTGAAAAGCGCATTACGGTACATCGATGCGATCCATCAAGTTTGTTTTACGAATCGCGTTGATGACGGCACATAAGTTGCCTGTCAAAGTTCCATCTACCCAAAGCTGCTGGATGAGTCGGAAGTTCTTTCATTTTCTTCTTAATTAGACGATAGCCAGCGGGCAACTGGTGCTGCCTGCTGAGTCCTGGTCTGTATGAGCGGTGAGACGTTCAAACCTCCACGTCCTTCCCCTTAAGGCCCCCCCCCCCCCCGCCCCGCGCTCAGCCACCGCAGGCTCCACAGCCCTCCGCGACACCAACTCTGATCTTCCAGGCAGACCGAGGTTGAGGAGTCAAAGACACCCTTTTTCAAAGAGACAACCGGAGATGGCCGGCCCGCTTTCATAGAACAGAACATACGGTACGTCTGAAGAAGCGGGATCCCCCGCTGCGCCGATACGACGCTGCACCCGGCATCCATTGATGCGCCTCGGCAGGTGGCCGTCCATTAATCCCCCCCCCCCCCTCGCCGCGTTGAGATTCAGGGCGATTGTGCGCGCCGTTCGCCCCTCTGCTGGCTTCCAGCGTTGGATTGAACATCGGTTAAGGGGAAGAGAGGGACGCGGAATACTGATAGCGGATGAGACGCCTCTCGCATCTACAGAGGGTTGTTCACGGATGATTCTGGAAAGCGGCTTCGCGGCTAGGGACGCCGGGTAGCGAGATCGGTCGTTCTAGCTTAATTTGAACACGCTTCCTACGTAAATGGAGGCTCCCTCGTGTGCGAATAACTTGTGGGAAAAGCGATCTTTGTTTTCGCCCTCTTTATTTCCTTCACAAGCTAGAGGCAGGGTTGACATCGCGCAGGAAATGATGTTTCTTTCGTGGCCACCCGCATGTTGAAGTAAAGAGATGAAAAATGCCACAACAACAAAAGAGTAACTGACCAATTATCACCCTTCCTGGTTTTCTGCCTATCCGGCACATTCTAGCAGCTGAAGGTTGACCCCTCATTAAGACTCGGTTTCTGTTGCTTAGACTGATCTGTTGGAACATCATCAAATATTTACACTGAACAAGTTCCGGAAGAAAAAGTGTCAGACAACCAAGCTGAAGTAGTTTCCGGAAGGCTGATAAAAAGGCCTCGGTGAATGCAGTGTACACATGACATTTAAACAATTTATCTACCTTCAGTCTAATGTTTATGGTACAAACATGCAGTGTTCTCATTACTAGTAGATACTGTCTCCTGTATTTCTACTCGAAGTTCAGAGAAGTGGAAAGTCTGTGAGTGGCTGGCTATTGTTGGTAGCCTGTTGTTTTGATGAGGTTGAATGGGTTTTAATATTGGCCATACATTAAGCCCATTGATGAAATGGAAAAGGGATGAACTTGAGAGTGGATTAATATTAACCAAATAAACTGGTAGTCAGCGAGGTGAATCAGAGCATCAGTGGTCAACGCTAAATGACATTGACATTTACAGTAATAACATGAAGCAAAATAATTCAATCAATTCTCGAACCAGTACCAAAACAAATTACAGCTTTAAATCCTACCTACCAATTATACCACTTATTTTAAATGGGAGAGAGAGAAAAGAAGTTAGCTCAGGAGATTAAGAGATATAACATCTGGACGAACAACCAATCAAAACACAGCGTGACCCTTGCTCATTAACATAATGGCATCATGGCTGCCAATGCAATGTAAGAACCGTCGTGCGAAAGCAACCGTCTTTACCATAGAAGAAGCAGGAACAGGAAGTCTGCCAGCACGCACCAACAGCAGAAACACGAGGCCCATATCAATGTTAGATTGATGATTCTAATGATAATACCAAAGTATTGGTTTATATAACATTATTTTCTATTTTACCAGAATTGAAACTGTAACTTATTATGCCGTTAACAGAATAACCGTTTGAGGGAGTTTAATAACGCACGTAAATGAAAAAAAGATTGTTCACATTCATATAGATAATGTCATCGCGGCAGATGCTGTTTTATGACGGTACTGGGATACCTGCTCTAGTTACAACCTGCTCTAGTTACATTGCAACATGGCTGAGTTTCAGGGGAGCGCGGTATTGGCAATCTGTGGGTCTCCTATTGCTGAAGCCTCGGATTGCACCTTGCGTCGCTCCGGTATATCCGAGCGGGAAAGGTAGGCTTTAGCTACAGCTCGGTCGGCCATGCCTCTGAATAAATATCCTTGGGGGGGGGGGGGGGGGGGGAGGGGGGGGGGAGGTGGGGGCGGTAGGAGAGGGGGGGAACTTTCCCCAAACAAAAACTCGAGCCCAAAACAAAACGCCGCCGGGCTAATCTGTCGCTTAATTGTTCGTTAATTATATCGTAAATCACCGCGACGGCGACAGCTCGTCCGAATTACAGACGTCACGGATGGACCGGCTTCTCCAATCAGGCGTCGTCGTCCCAGGAAACCGCGCTGTGAACGAATCACCCCCATTCAAACGAGTCAGAAAGATAGGTCAAAATAAATATATATTAAGACACCGGAACACACATTTCTTTGTGTACACCTGTTCAAACGGGATTCGAGAAAACCCGTTTTTCCGTGAAAATCACGTATTATTCGTACTCATTTGCATAGGGTATTTTGTGTGTGTGTGTGTGCGGGGGGGGGGGGGGGGGCTTAAATGAATCTCAACGCTCTCCAGCTATAATCGAAAGGAACGTGAGAACATTCTCCTCGCTTACAGACCCATACGACTGCTGACATCGTCCATTAGACTCTGGGATCCAACGCGTCTGATTGGATTGCGCGCTGTTCTGATGAACCGCATCTGGTCTCATGCTTTAGTCATGCCCCTTTCAAATGGAAAACACCGGAATGTCTTCCAAGACGCGTCCTTGCATGCTGAGCAGCAGAGGTGAAGTTACCGGAACAACTTCTACTTCATACTCTCTCTGCTCTGCCCAGTCGCTACGGTAACCATCAAAAATGTACCGTATTTTTTGCACTATAGGGCGCACTGGATTATAAGGCGCACTCTCAATGAATGGTCTATTTTCGATCTTTTTTCATATATAAAGCGAACCGGACTATAAGGCGCATTAAACGGAAAGAAAACACTCAGATAAATCAGTCAAATAATATTATGGTGAAGCACAGTATGTATTACTCCGCGACGCTCCTGGCTACGATAGCCGTAATGCTGCGGTGCGGCTTTGTAGTTTACCAAAGTCGTACTAAAACATTTTGATTTAGCGCCGTGAGAGCTTTGTACCACACAAAAATCGCTTAGAGGTCAGTAAACAAAATAATTAATCCATATATAAGGCGTTTCGGATTATAAGGCGCAGTGTCGTTTTTTGAGAAAAATAAAGGCTTTTAAGTGCGCCCTATAGTCCGAAAAATACGGTACCCACTTCGCTGACATAGTATCTGAATTAAAAAGGATCCCGCATCTGATTTACAGTGGACTCATTTGGTTTAAAGACAGCGGGTTCTTATGACTGATTTAACTTGCAGTTAGGGTTTGTAGAGTCCCTATAGAAACAGTTTCAGCACAAAGGGACAACGTTTTTTTTAAACATACGTTTTCAGCACATTTCAAACCGTCTAAACCGCTCTAAAGCCAACTTTGATCTACTCAGCACACTTCACATGTCTTCACACACCTTTGAAAACATACATTACCCTGGAATATAACTCGATAGTCCGTAACTACTCCACAGGCTCATTTGTCGCGGTTTCAGAGAGGGAGGGCCGATTGTACTTGTAAAACCAACGCATATTATCAAGCTGTGACTCGCCATTCTGGAGAGCAGGTGAGTGTAGGTTAGGCCTAATGGATCTCTCTGCGGAGCGGGACGTGCGCCGGCCTCGCCTCCGCACACCGGTCCCTGAACCCCCCCCCCGCCCGGGGGGACCCGACCAATTACGGCTCTGCTTTGCTACGCAGAAGTGCCCTCTGCCAGCACTCTCCCCTCCGCGCTGGGCGTTTGCATGCACGTCGTGTTCGCTCGACAGGGGGGGGGGGACAGCTATTTAGCATAGCCTGCGAATGCCTGTTTAATAATAAATAAATAACATCTCTTCAAAGGACCACAGGCAAGGTAACAGGGAACAGAACAAATAGCAGATGGTGTTGAAAAGTAGCGTTCACATCGGGGGGGTAATGCAAATGTTCGTCAGTCATTAATGGCAAAGACAGTAATTCGATGATAATGGGATACACGGACGAGCTCTTTATCCGCGTATCGTCTGAGGTGAGGGGAAAGGCTTGGAAATTGGCGACAGACGTTTTCGCAACTTCAACAAAGGAAAAAGCTTGAGTCCAGACGTAAAGGAAACGTTCGACTTTTCTTCGTTGGGATACATGGAAACCATCCACAGGTCTTTGCAAGATGGTTTTGCATGGTTTATAGACCACAGAGGGAAGAGGGAGGAGCCAAGGCAGCTCCAATCGAGCGGCCTTGTCTGGACTTAATGAAACAGATCAATCTTCATGTGCCTCAAGGATGATGGAAACAGGTCAGTCGTAAAGTTATGAATTCGGAGAAGGGAGGCATCCCTGAAAGGTTATTATCAACGCGAGGCGGGATGGAGAGCGGGACGGAGAGCGGGCCAGCAGACTGGAAACGCACCAATCAATCCATTAGGGGGATTAATTGACGAAAGGTGTCAACGGACGACCCCGCGGTCGCTGGAAAGCCTCCTGATTGGGCGAGAGCTCACGCGCCGCTGGTCATGTGGGGCGTGTGACCCCGGCGCCCGCGTTCCCGCGTCAGAAGTTTCGTGTTTGTTTGAAGGGGCGTTGGGCCTGGGAGAGGGGAGGGGGGGCGGTTGAGAAGAAAGACTTGAGAAGGAAGACTTGATTTCGTATGACGTGATTTAGATATTGTTGTATTTCTGTACGCAATACACAACTGCGGCTGGTCAAGAATGTCAAAGAGTTTTCGGAATACCAAACAAGGCATACATATGTCCATGTAATGCATATTGAATATGAACATATTCTATACGTTATAATATACCGTGCCTTTATGTGTTCAGGTGGACATTAGCATGTTTGTTAGCGTGTGCTCTTTATCTCCGTAAAGAACAGGACCGACTCCGAGGTTCACCGTGAACCTTTTCACCGATGAAGATTCGCCGCATCGCCGGGCTAAGTTGCTGTGAACGAATCCATAACGTTGATGAAGACGCGCGCTGCGGCCCCATCCATCGCCCCCTGGACCATCAACTCAGTATGGAGGTCGGCGCCGAGAGACCCTGCTCTTTCACCCAGGGTCGCTGATATCCGATCAATAAATAATCTCTGTCTGGCTCTGCTCTACCAATCCCCCATCCATCACGGGGGCAGGGTCAGCTTCATCGCTCCGGAGTTTATAGGCCGACGGCTGCATTCGAGAAGCGAGCGCGTCTTGGAAGTTGATTTTAGAACTTCGACACGCTCCCTTTCCAGTTTTTCACCGCAACCGAAAGGATAACACATTTTTGCTAAAAAGAAAAAAGGAAAACATCATTAATGAAAAATTATTATTAATGGGTATTAGGGGTGCACGGTGGCAGAGCGGTTAGTGCTCTCGCCTACCAATAAGGAGATCATGAGTTCGAATCTCGGGCCTGACCATGATCTCTCTGGGTGGAGTCTGCATGTCCTCCTCATGTTACTGTGGGTTCTCTCTGGGCACTCCGGCTTCCTCCCACCGTCCAAAGACATGCATGTGGCAGGTTAATTGGACATTGTGAAAAACAAAAAAAATTGTCCCTAGCGTATGATTGTGTGACTGTATGAATGTCTCTATGTTGTCTGTCAATGTCTGTGTGATAGCCCTGCGACTAGCTGGCCCCAGTCCAGGGTGTACCCTGCCTACGGCCCAGAAGTAACTGGGATAGGCTCCAGTTACCCCTAACGGGAATATGAATTATTATTAATGAAAAAATGAAGACATTATTTTTGGGGAGCTTCTGGAAAGTTCTGTTTCCTTTATCGAGGAGGAAGTCTCCCCTCCTGCGTTCGGATGTTATTACATTGACCAACCAGCAGAGCGGCAGATCGGCGTCGCACAGGCGAACGCGCATAATTAGGTTGTCTCTTATGTTCTTAAACGAGCACTACCTTTGATGTGTCTGTGATCCAGCGTGCGTGGAAATACTCTTTCAGGCGCTCCTGTCTCCCTCGTTTTGTTCTCCCATCAACATCCTTTCGTCCTCCGTGCCAAGGTGTCTGCTTTTAAAAATGTTCTGCTTAAGACAATGCTCACCCTGCCCTCTCTCGCGCAAGCCTCCCCCGCCATTTTCTACTCCTCCGTTGTCTTTGTCCATACAGTGTTCCTCTTTCTGTCCATCCGTCTGTCTCTCTCTCTCTCTCTCTCTGTTCCTCGTGGATCCAAGGAGAGGGAGTCACACGCTGATGAAGGTTCCAGAGGTCATCGTACAAGTACAGCCGCTAATTAAACCGGATCAACAAGATGAGGAATTTCAAAGGGAGATTGTGTGGACACACTACACAGGCGGCCATTTCATCCCTCCCTCCCTTCCCTCCCGCCTGCCTTGGCTCTCTTAAAACAGCTTGAACACTTCGACTTCCATGAACGTCGACACGACTGCCCGTTCAATTAGCCCAACGCCTCTCATGGACAATCGTGTCTCATTTTTGGCGGGGAGACAGAAGTTGACATTTAATTCCACGTCTACGCTGGCTCTCCCGCCACAGTCTTCCAAACGTATTAAACTAAATTGAGCTTTTACAAAGTGAGTGAAATTTGCAGAGGGTGTTTTCAGGGGAAAAGATCAAGGTTGGAGTCTCTTCCCCACATTTCTGTTTGAAGGTTGAGAGGAAGAATAGATACAGTGGATTGTTTTCCTGACCATGTTTTTTTTTTTAGGCGGGAAAAGGACACGTACAACTTCAATGCGACCAATCGCAGGATGTCCACTGTTAAATGACTCTCAGTGAAATGAGGATTGATTCGAACACGAACGCGGGGGACACAATACCCTACTCTGCGGTCGCTCCTCACTGCGAAGAAAATCACCCCGGCAGAAATATGCCTTCTGTCACAGCTGGGCCAAACCGAACCCTCTGGGTAAACGTGTAACTGAGATTCTAATCAATAATTCAACCGAGCGAGCGCTCCACCTCATCGCAGGCTCTCCATCGACTGAAATGTGATTTGGAACGGTATAATTTAAATGAGAGACTGAGAGAGAGAGAAAAAAAACGAACCCCGTATGGAAATGACAAAAGAACGCGAGGTGCTGAGTTACAGGTGAGGATTTCCCGCCGTCTTGATGGATGATTTGCCTTTATGTTTTTTTTTTTGAAGTGGAGCCCAATGACATGGCTGCCCGTACGAATCAGCCTCCGCTCAGAGAGATGGACGTCCCACCTGTTCCAGCCTGCCGTTCTCCCGTGGAACGATGGCAGAACGGAGAGACGGTGAGGAGATGGTGAGGTGGGCGTGCGGTGGGAGCGTCTATCATTGTTGGCGAAGGGCTTTTGTGAGTGTACTTGTGTGTGTTTGTCTGTGTGCGCGTGTGTGTTGTGTGTGTGTGTGTGTGTGTGTGTGGGGGGGGTGGTTGTCTAACACCTGGTTCTTCCTATTTTTACTGACTGGGCGGAGCTGTTGGATGCATGTCTGTTTCAAGTGCATCTGCACCAGTTTAAAAGTAGCTTTGGCTATTTTTGATGTCTGCCTGACTGTAAACCTGAACTAAGGACACCTGGGATATGGGAACTGAAATGTGTCATTATTACAGCCTCAGAAATATGGATGAGGCCGTTTTTGGAAAAGGTACGGCCTCCATCACTTGTCAAATGGTCTGCAGTTAGCGATTCAAAACACTTCCTTGGAGCAGTAGACATCCAGGTTTTCTTAGATAAGTATTTAGATGAGGGATTTGAACCTGACTGGTTATACCCTTGATGCGAAGATTCCTATTTAATGACTACAACACACCACAATACGCAAAGCTCCTCCTAAACCTTCATTCCTTTTCAAAGCGATTCTCAAACCCCTTCGCCCAAGGCTGGCGTACAAATGTTCCGTTTTTTTTGCAGGAACAAGGACGACTGGAAGGTTGGCCTCTGAGGAGAAATTCGGGGGGGGGGGGGGACATAGTCTGCTTCCTGTGCCTTCAAAGCTATGGAGGTCATTGTTAATGGCGTAAAGAAAACACCCAGCACCTTTTGTTATTCCAAGGAAACCGTCTGTCACTTCCGCCGCTCCTTAGGCCACATTTCATTAGTCCCATCAGCGAGGTAATTCCAAAATAAAATATGGAGGCTAAATTGCAGAACGTGCGCGGCCTGACAATGTCATCGCATTACGAACACATCTCAGCCCCGCTAATGAAAAAATAAAGCAGTCCAAGTGAGACAGGTGCCTGTATGCTGCGGCCCCATTCACAACACATCGATTGGCGCGACGGTAGGAACTCGGCATCTGTAGGAACTCGGCATATGTCCGAGGAGGATCGCCGTCCGGTAATAGCGCGACACAGGTGTTGAGGTTTGACGTCCGTTTTGCCTTCGTGACACATTTTCAACCAATCCATCTCAATGTGTCGCGTATTTTTTTAAGGATTTCAATTCAAAATAATGAACTCGTATATCGTTGGAAAGCCTTGGGCTCACACGTACGTTGTGGGCTCACGGAATGAGCAAAAGGAACCACGCCTAAAAGCGCAGACCGATAAAATAAAAATAAAACATTGATGATCTCTTGGAGCAGCGCTAGTCATAGGGTTTTAGCGGACATAGCCCAAAAAATGCATAGGGCCCATTGATTGGCAAAATTTACAAGACCCTAAACAAATGTTTAATCTATTTACTGAGTCAGTTTGGCCTCTGATTTGGACCGTTTGTTGAAGTGTTCATTTAGTGAATGCAAATGTACATTCCTTTCCAGAAAACTACTTCCATATGATGATCGCTAAGTGCTTCTGTGCTGAAAGGGATTGAAATGACATGAAAAGTAGCTTAATACTCCGTTGTGGCCCTGTACCAGGTACCTTCACGCGCTGGAAGGCATCAGATTTACCGGGATGATAGATTGCCTGCGCTGTCCACTCAAGTGAACTGAATTGAGTACAAAGCACAGTCAAACATGAGGAAGGGCTGGATCGTGACAGTCAAATGTCTGTTTCTGCTCACGTTATCCTGCCGGCCCCTGAAACAGATGCCAGGTAGGAGGGGCCCACAGGCTTGAGGAATTATAGATGCCCTGTTAATTGGAAAACAAAAGAAACTGATGGAAAACAGGTGGGATGGATGGACGGATGGAGGAGGGGAACATTGGAAGTGGGAAGAATATCTCGAAGGAGATCGGAGAGAAATCAAAAGATAACCAGTGATGGAGCAGTGGTGAAACAGACAGTAAGGGCAGCCTGTTTTTAGTCATGGTGGGAGGAAATCAAAATTGTTGATATGTTCGTTTTCGTCATTGCAGTCGGTGATTCGTTTTTTCCTTAGGAATCTGCACCTCTCAATCCTACACAAAGTGAACGGACGATACCAAAGAACCGAAGGGGAGGCGTCGACAGGAACGAACACATAAATCAAACCAGAGAAACTACGGACTCAGATGAAAAAGCTCGTCCAGGTTTTAAAGCAATACCGGAAACTTAACCGTGACCACGAGCGAAAGTTTCGGAAAAGTTCACGACGGCCGGCAGCAGAGAGATGAATCGTCTGACGTCCGCGGCGGTCAGATGGGGGAGAGAGGGAATGTTTTATGCAGCGGAAAGAGCAGAGGGCTCTGAAAGAAGAGGTGAGGAGCACGAGATCGTGAAGCATGATGATGAAGCTTTGCTTTTCAACTCGAACAACAGGTCTAAAAGATTAATGAGGTCCAGGGAATGGATTCAAATGTACCCGGCGTTCAAACGAATGAAGTCAACTCGAAAACAAGCAGGACTGTTAGTCATTTCGACATTTCCATTAGAACCATACATTAGAAGAAAAAAAAAATTACGATTTCTGGCATTAGTTTGTGTTTAGTCAATGATCAAACTTTTTAAATAGTTTGAAGTTATTCACAAAGATTGTATTAAAACAAATGATTAGATATTCCGTAAAATTTCTCACATTAATTAATCCTTTAATATTAATGTGCCAGTTCATTTTTAGCATGTAATTTTCTCCACAAAAGACTGATTTGTTAACCCGTTAACAATTCCCAAAATAAGCCAGAATATTGTAGCGGGAAAATTCACGTCTCGTAGCAGACCCACACAACTGAAGTTAACCGTTCGTGTGCCTGTGACCAAACAGACGTAAATCCCCATTGAGCTAATGCTCTGGGGAAACACAGCCTCTACAGGTCTGTCAAATAAACAAGAATGATCTAGCAGCTTCCACGACCTGGCAGCTTCCAGCAGCCGACAGAAATGCGGTCGAACCTGATGCATGCGCCGAAGCGACCGTGTTGTTCGGGGGACCCAGGCCTCGCATTATCTCAGGCAGGGCCAAACATTGTTATCGGTTATTGTTTCGTGTTCCGTATTTAGAGCCCCCCCCCCCCCCCCCACCACCACCCCTCCCCCGACACCTCTTTCCCTGCTCCGTTGAGTGGGTAGGGGGGGAGGAGGAGGGGAGGGGGGAACTCAGGTGCCCCCGATCTGGCGGTCGCTGGAGAGATCCTTCGATTGGGGTCCCTGCAGGCGGCTTCGGCAGGAAGGCGGAGGGGAGGGGAGGGGACGGATGGCGGCAGAAGGCGCGCGCCGCGGGGGTCAAAGCTCCAGGGACTGCGGCGACATCCGCTGAGTACGTTTCAAACGTATTTTCTCCTTGATATTCAGATGGGAGGGCTCTTTTGGAAGCGCCGCGGGTTCGTCACCGGTCCGCGAAGCGCGTCTGCGGAAAGGTAAGCTGCGGAGCGAGCGGAGCAAAGGAACACCTGACTGGGGGTGTGGAAGACGTTGGGATTTCCTGCGTGCTTACGTGAATCACGAATCAAGGGTACTGTGGATAAAAGCGTCTGCTGAACGTACGGATGACTAGCCACTGGACACTAGTTGGTGTGTTTCTCATGTGAGCTTGCTATTAATAAGAAGTCCCTCCCTCCCTCTGTCTGCATGTTTTGCTGTTGTTTTCTAGAATAATCATTTGAATCCCAACCCAAACATTCAGTCACCAGCAGACCCCTTAACTGGGGCACGCTGTCCACCAAGAACAGTTCTGACCAGCAAAACCTCCGCAGACACAACAACAACAACAACAACACAACGCAGACTGGCTTTTTACCATTAGCAGAAGAGCCTTCGACTAATGCTAGGATGCCTGGGAGCTCTTTATCCCCACATTCAGATGCACCCTGAACACCCACACACGTGTGTGCGGAGCGCATAACTAAAAACCCATCATTCCTCCAGGACTCTTCAGCTCGTGAGCGCCTCTCCACACACACTCCGGCCGTCAGCGATCAGCCTGGTGCGTGGTTGCCCTGACAGCTCCTTTAAGAGAGAGAGAGAGAGAGGGGGGGGTCCCAAGGCATGCATGGCTAGCCGCCCCCACCTCGGCCGTACTGCGGCGAGGGCCGGGCGCCGGTTCCGCTGCGTCTTCACGTGTCAGTCTCTCCGACACGGAGCTTTCATGTAAGCAAGGGGAGCGACGCCGGGGTCCGTCGTCCGACGGGACTCAGGTCGTTAGCAGGAAGGAACGTATCTTATCAGGACTGCGGCGTGCCCCCCCCCCCCCGCCCCCCCGCCCCCTTCTGTGTTACTGCAGCACGCCTGTCATCTCGGAGAACGCCGAAAACGCTTTATCCGGAGAGTCGGCATGTTGATGGGCCGGTTATACGCTTCATAAACTATCAAAGTATGAGTAATGGCGACCAACCCTCACCCATAATCCTGACCCGTTGTTGAAGATTGTCTGAGGTGCGGTTGACGTTTCCCTTCGCGGTTTTTTGACGGTTCAACCGCAGACGGTCTCCGAGGACATGAAGTGCAACGTAGACTTCAACAGAAAGACCCTGTGTCTAATGCCAAAAACATACTGCTTGTTTTTTCTAAAAACGAGTGACTTAGTTTGAAAAACCTGCCGTACATACATACCGATTCATCATCTGAGGAAACCGCAAGCTGAATCCCTGCTTCTGCTTCTCTGTCAAAACGTGGAAACGAGAGTGGAAAGGTTAACGGCGAACTTCTCACTCGCCCTCATCCAACTTCGCCTCCTCAGTTTACAACTCAACTCACAGCTCAGCCTCTCCATCGCTTCTTCTATAACCATTTCAGCACTCCAGCCGCCTCTCTAACTCAGTCTTTTCACTCTACCTTTTAAACTCTGCCTGTACTTTACCTCTCAGACGACCATTTCAGCTCTGCCCGCACCACGCTGTCTCCTCAGCTCAGGTCCCCCGCTAAAGAAGACATCCACAGTCACACAAGCCAAGTCATCTCTGAAACAATGGGCCAGTTGACAGAGGGTAATGGGATGTGTTCAAACCGAATCGAATTACAGCGTTGGAACTGAACGGCTAACATTTCAATAAAACAATCTTCCTGACAATGCTGGCAGTACTTTTGAGGCAAATTGCGTTGGGCAGATATTCATATCTCATTTGAGATGCAACTCCTGATGCCAAAGTCGTCTTTACAGTAAGCAAAACAAGATATTTCAGACCCGAATTAACACAATAAAAGCTTTACAGATTGCCAATATCCTGAATGTCTGCTGAGGGATAATGTAATCAAATATTACGTCTTGTCAGACCTCATCGTAAGGACTGGTTTGTCTTTAAAAATCCCTCAGAAGAAAAAAAAGATTGATCTTAACATAAAGGATTATACCGTGAATCTCTTTTCTTTATTTGCATTTTCGGAAATATAGAACATCAGCTTAATGGTTCTGTCTCCTGACCTTTGCATGTTACATTCCTGACAATATTCAATGGCTTTTGAAGCCGTAAAGCTGCAATCAAATACAGGCTAGCACCGCACAAAACAATCTCCAGGCTGCTTAATGAATCCCTGTTGAATTAGACATTTGAAGAGGATAAATATCTGTATGCTCAATGTCAGGAGTGAGTAAAAAGTGAGGCTATGTCAGGCAGGCAGAGAGAGGGAGTGAGAAAAATAGAAAGGGGGTGAAGAGAGGAGAGGAGAGAGAGAGGTGGGCAGAGAGAGGGAGGTGGGAGAAGAGAAAGACAGAGAAGCAGGAAGATAGGCAGAAAGAGAGAGAGAGAGAGAGAGAGGTAGAATAGAAGAGGAGAGAGAGACAGAGAGGGAGGGAGATGGGCAGAGGGAGAGAGAGAGAGGTAGAATAGAAGAGGAGAGAGAGACAGAGAGGGAGGGAGATGGGCAGAGGGAGAGAGAGAGAGGGAGGGTAGAATAGAAGAGGAGAGAGAGACAGAGGGAGGGAGATAGGCAGAGGGAGAGAGAGAGGGAGGGTAGGATAGAAGAGGAGAGAGAGACAGAAAAGGAGGGAGATAGGCGAGAGAGAGAGAGCGTTAGTGTAGAAGAGGAGAGAGAGACAGAGGGAGGGAGATGGGCAGAGGGAGAGAGAGAGAGAGAGGTAGAATAGAAGAGGAGAGAGAGACAGAGGGAGGGAGATAGGCAGAGGGAGAGAGAGAGGGAGGGTAGGATAGAAGAGGAGAGAGAGACAGAGAGGGAGGGAGATGGGCAGAGGGAGAGAGAGAGGGAGGGTAGGATAGAAGAGGAGAGAGAGACAGAAAAGGAGGGAGATAGGCGAGAGAGAGAGAGCGTTAGTGTAGAAGAGGAGAGAGGGAGGTAGGTAGGCAGTCACTACCCATTATGCAGGATGTCAGATAGAGCTCAAAGCAGCTAACCAGGATTGTCCTTCTCTCCTCACCAAGGTCGACAAGACACACAATGTTCAGACAGGAGCGTGTGTGTGCGTGTGCGTCGGTACATAAGAACACAGCCTTTTCTTCTCAACCTGCCCAGATGTCTGAGGCACTTAGAATAACTCCATTTTCCATTCTCACCTCTCTCTTTTTTTATGTTGAGGCAATTAACTGGCTGTTGTAATCTCATCAGTCAGACAGACAGACGGACTCTGGAGTGGCTCATTCTTATCTGAGCTTCTCACTTTCTTTCTCCCCCCGTCTTTCTCTCGTCCTCAGTCTTCCATCTTCCTCAGGCTGGAGTGGGGGGGGGGGGTTGGCATGTTTAGTGACAGGAAGGCCGCCATCGTTTTCGCTTTTTCTCCCTCGCCCCGCGGGCAATTTTTTTCCTCTCGCATGCGTGTCAAATAATGTTCCACCGGATCCTTTCAAAATGTCTTTCTTTCTTTCTCATATTCACGCACCTTTCTTTCATTTAAAACTATACACTAAAGGAGAGTCCTTAAAGCCTTCTCGTCCATCCCTCACAGTGTCAACACACCCTGAAGAAGCGTTACCGAGCCTTCATCCGAGCGCCGTTAAGTGTCGGGATCCACTTCAACCCGTCCTTTATCTGACTGTTTTGAGTCACCAGCTCCCCGCGGGCCCAGAAGGAGACCAAGGCGGGCGATGCAAATCTCCCTCTCCCAAGTGGTCATCCCATTACAATCAACAGGCCCCCTCATCTCCACATTAAAGTCCCGGGTTGGTTTTTTCAGTCTGCCTCTTTGTCCCTTTGGCTGTCTCCCTCAGAAGGACCAGACAAAGGGCTCTGAAGGAGACGTGTGCTCATTTGCGAATTTGTTTAACAAACCAAATGTTGACAGAGACAGAGAGAGAGAGAGAGAGAGAGAGAGAGAGAGAGAGAGAGAGTGCTAGAGAGAGAGAGAGAGAAGAGAAAGAGAGAGAGAGAAGAGAGAGAGAGAGAGAGAGAAGAGAAAGAGAGAGAGAGAAGAGAAAGAGAGAGAGAGCCTCACAATTACCGAAAGCGCAGTTTGTAAATCCATTTGAGCTCTACTGATTTTTTTTATTGTTTTTTTTATGGGTCTCCAGGCAAGAAAGTCACCTGTTACATAACGACAGCACCTGTGGTGTAATATACTGGGAGGAAACTGCCAATCCGGAAAGTCCTTGACACACGCGAAGATAACGTCCTCTAACACCACTGCAAACAACATTGACCAAACTGTCATATCGTCTCTCCTCAGATGGGACGTCAGATTATTGGCAACATGGCAGCGAGCTGTCCAGGCAGCCTGGTCCAGCAGTTTTACCGAGGATTACCCGGAACATCTGCACCTGGACTCGCAGACAGGGTACATGGAGATTCGAATGGCCTTGTGACAGGCACGTTCTTTTGACACGCAGATGGAAGTGTCATGTCGGTGTTTGCGTGTGACAGTGAGCGCCTGTGCCAGCAGATAGCAGGGTTCAGGAGCTGTTCCCTGGCCACCGTTTGATGTTTCCCAGTGTTAGTTACTGCAGCTCCGCGCTTATTTGCTGTAGCTAAACCTTTCGTATCCACCGGTGCCTTTCGTTTGGATTCTCCCTTCAATTGGAGCTACGACACTTGTCTCAGACGCCCCCCCTTTCTTCCTCTCCCGCTCTCTCTCTCTCTCCCTCCCTTTCTCTCCCTCTCCCTTGCTCTCCCCATCTCTTTCTCTGCCTGTTTCTCTCCCTCTCTCTTTTTCTCCCTCTCAGGTTCTCTCCCTCTCTCATTTACTCCCTCTGCCATATTCTCCCTCTCTTTCTCTCCCTCTCTTTCTCTCCCTCTCTCTCTCCCTCTCTCTCTCCCTCTCTTTCTCTCCCTCTCTCCTTTCTCCTCCTCTCTCTCTCCCTCTCTTTTCTCCTCCTCTCTTCCCCCCCCTCCCCCCCTGTCTTCAGGGCTGCAGCGATACCAAAGCAGGCTTTGCTCTTGTGATTTACTTTCTATTAGGGGATTAAAAATCAATTATGCAGGAAGCCGAGCGTGGGCGTGATTATAGGCGCGCATGACAGCGCCATTCATCACAGGACCACTCATCTCTGCAGCCGCAAGTCACACAACACACCAGGGCGGCCATCTTTAAACACTACCTCTGCCCTCGCTACCACGACCAGTTTACAGAAGCTAAGGGAGGGGTCCACCTCTGTGGACTTAGAAAACGAGTTGTATTCTTTTCGTGAATTGGAAACGTGTGATTTGATGGCACATGCAAAAATGAGTGTTTTGTGTGCGATACTGAGGGATGCACTGCAAACCATTACATTGAGATGGTTTCAAAGTCAATGCTGATTTTTGCTTTCTCTTAAGCAGCCTTAATTTCTTCTTATTCTCTACTCTCTTTCTCTCTCTCTTTCTCTCTCTCTCTCTCTCTCTCTCTCTCTCTTTATTCCTCTGAGAGGCAGGGCTCCAGAAAAAAAAGAGTAAGTCTGTTTACTCTGCCGAAGGTTCAAAGACAATTTACCTGGATTAGAAGAACCATCTGTGCCTGCCATCCCAGATTGCTTTGAGGCTGTCTCAATAAACACAGAGCAGGCAGCGTTAGCGCTGACGAGCACGGCGGGGTATATCAGAGGCTTAGCGGCCCCCCTCTCTCGATAAATGACCCCGCCTCACACCTGCGGCAGCGGGGACGGGCCCCAGCCGCACACCTCTGCCACGGGTCCACCGTCACCAGCCCTCCAGAGCCGGACGCTAGGCGTGCTCGTCCTGAGCCGCTGTGACGGCGTCAGGGGGAGATTATCGAACATGCGGCCTCCGAAAGCAGGATGCCGTCAGGCGTCCGCGAGCGGCGAGGAGAGGAAGTAGTTTGTCTTTCTGCGAGCGGCTTCCGCGAAGCGTCGAACCGGGAGGGAGAGATTTAGATCGTCTGACGCGGCTCGTCGCTCAGCGGCGGTTGCTATTCTGGTGCGGGGTCTTGTGGAGGCCAGGCTTGGACCGTTCCCTCGGGTTCCGGGGCGTCTGGGGAACCGCTAGCGTGTTTGACAGCTGTAAAGCGTAAAACCTGCCTGAGGTGAGGGGATTGATTGATTTTTTTTTCTTCCCTCTCCTAAAGCGTTGCATCTGGTGGCGTCGCTGGGAGGAATGTGCTGAGGAGCGGGTTTTTTCCTCTTTCACTTTCTGTCTCCCCCCCCTCCTCCCGTGCTCTCTCTCTCTCTCTCTCTCTCTCTCTCTCTCCCTTTCACTCAATCTGTCTCACGCTTCACTTTGTGAACTGGGATGTCCGTATATGGCTTCGCAGGTTCGGTTCACGGGCAAGATAACATGCTTTTCATTCTAAAGAGCCGTCAGAAGGGTTCGTTTAGGCTTTTAATGCGCAGGCAATCATTTTGGTAGAAAAAACCCCCAAAACAAAACAAAAATAATCTCAAATTTACAGCAGGAGAGGTTCTCCTAGAGAAACGCGAGTGAGCGAAATAAAGCAGCGACAGCAAGAAGGATCAGAGGAACAGGCCGAGAAAATCAAGGGAATTCCAGGTTCTCTTCCAGGTTCTTCCAGGTTCTCAAAGGTAAAAGCAAAGACGTGGGTGAACTGCACGTTTACACGTCACAAAGATGCAAATAACTATGGACTGGAGTCGGTCACTGAGTAAACGCATGCCTTCCGAATACAAATGCTTGCTGTTTCCATGGTTGTGATCACAGAGGAAGGTTCGGTGCCTGGGTAAAGCCATCCTGATGATTCCCTTATATCCGCTCCTGGAGGACACAGTAACAACATTGATTTGTTTCAGGGCATAATTGAGTTTTATGCAAAACCGCAGTTCATCCTATTAGCAGTTCCCTCACACAGGGAGACACACACACAGACACACACACATACACACACACACATACACACACACACACAGTAACATCCAGCCACATACGTACATTCTTTATCACACTCAATCTACGTCTTACTCCTGCCTCTATCTCTGCCTCTATCTCGGTCTTTGTGACTGCCTCAGTGTCGTCTGTACAGTGGCTGTAATGGGGTGTGTGTAGGTGTATGTGCATAGTTGTGTGGGTGTGTGTTCATGTATGTGTGTGTGTGTGTGTGTGTGTGAGGGGAATTAGAAGCAGCACTGCTGGGAAGCTCGTGCATCTTTGCCACAGATAGAGACGGCCGCATGGAAGAGCCTGGGGATCTGCATTGTGCTGATGCAGCACGCACACACACACACACACACACACACACACACACACACACACACACACACACACACACACACACACACACACACATACTAACACACACATACATGCACACACACATACTAACACACAAACCCACAAAAACACACACGCACACACACCCACACACAAACTCCCACACACCCATACAAACACACACACGCATACCCACATACTAACACACACATACACGCACACACACACACACACACATACAAGCACACACAAACCCACACGCACACAAACACACACACACATACTAACACACACGTACATGCACACACACACACACACACACACACCCACACACACATACAAGCACACAAAAACACACACGCACACAAACACACATACAAACACACGCACACATACTAACACACGCATACATGCACACACACACAAACACACACACACACATAGAAACCCACACAAACACACACGCACAAACCCACACCCTCTCGAACCCAACACACACTCAGACCCCTCCCCGAGCGCACCCAACGCAACAGACGCTGGATTCAATCTTCAACGCCCGGCCGGACAAGCGACGCTGCCGGCTCGTCCGCAACGCCAGAGCGCTAGTCTGCCGACACCCTCCGCCATCGCATCATGACAGGCACTCACGCCCGTGTGCATGTACGCTACACCAGAAGAGCGTGTTACACTCAAATAGTCCCCCTTGTTGAACATCCTTTTCAATAAGAGGTTGTTTACGTAGCCGAGACCCCCGGAAAGGCTTCTGGATCTTTCCGCGTGCGTTTGCATCCTTCGCCACTAGAGGATCTACTTCGCTCTCTGTCTCAGTCGCCCACGGAGCAAAGCTGGCCGGAACAGCGGTGACATTTACAAACGGTAAACAGAGAGATTAGTGGCAGAGGTATTTAAGGAATGTCAAGACTTACTGGCGACGATTGTGTTACAAGTTTAGCATGTGACTTTGTTATTCGTGGAGGAGGTAAAACGTCGTTGACTTTAAAAGCGATTTCAGCATCTTGTTTGATGGATGACTCTGTGATGTCATTACTGTAATGGTTCCTGGTATTCGATGTTAAGACAAAAGGGAAAACCTGTTCCTTAAAACAAGCGTGTCTTTCAGGTGTTTTTTTTCTTTTCTTTTGTGGAATCCAGATCGATGGATGTCGTTGGAAGATTTTTGGAACGCTGTGAAAGGCAGCTGGACTGTAACCTTGTATCCATGTTTTACACCTCCTACACTCCACACACTTCAAAAGCTCAGCCACCGGAACCATCCATGATGGGACTAAGGAACAGGGCATGGGGGTGCTCTACTTCAGTGGGTCTCCACCCTGGTCCTCAGGGCTCCACTGTCCTGCATGTTTTAGATGTTTCCCCCTTCCAACACATCTGATTCAAATGAATTGTCATTATCAGGCTTCTGCTGAGCTTCATAATGACTCATTCATTTGAATCAGGTGTGTTGGAGCAGGGAAACATCGAAAACATGCAGGACAGTGGGCCCTGAGGACCAGGGTGGAGAACCACTGCTCTACTTGACTAGTCCCACAAACACAAACACACAAACCCAGGCGTTCTACATGGGAACGCACTTTCACAAAGCGTACACAAACAGCCCCGCATCGCGCTGACATGCAGACACTCTACCCTGACACGCCGGTGGGAGGACCTTTTAAACGGACGGACAAACACTTCACCAAACCCTTCTGAGCCAGGCATTTACGGCCATGTTAGTCTGCACCTTCAAGTGTGTGTGTGTGTGTGTGTGTGGGCGGGGTGCGTGTGGCGGGAGGGGGGGGGGGGGGGTTGTCAAACGGAAGTCCGATGCATCAACCGTAAAATGAAAAATAGATAAGAGGTGGACTGCAGCAGAGCATCGCGCACTGACACACAGAAGTCAACACACACTCACACACATGCAAACACACGCACTCACACACACACGCACTCACAAACACTCACACACAAACACGCACGCTCGCGCCAACGCGCACTCACACCCATATAAACACACACGCACTCACGCGCACGCACGCTCACCTCAACACGCACTCACACACACGCACACGCACTCACACAAACACACAGGAACACGTACATTCACAGTCTCCAAATCTGTTTTGTGAAGGCATTTATTGCCGTGTCATTTGTATTGCTGTTCTGCCTCCACCTTGCAGTGTGTGTACCGCCCTGAAGTTTACAACATCAATCACACAACGACAAACAGATATGAGACGAGAATCGCTAACTCGCCCTCAAACCCGCCGCGCGGGCGCAGACTCTCAACAGCCAAAAGGAAAAACAGAAAACAGCAGTTGCCACCTGACACCCTCTCTTTCCGGCAGCGAGGGAGGGGCTAAGTTATTTGTTATAATTCAGCTGTAATTTCAATCCGTTTCAAACCGTATTGGAGATTTATCCACGCCGGGTGAAGGGGCATCCATCTTCAGCAGGCCCCGGCCGGCAGCAGCAGGGCCTGGGTCGCATGATGGATGTTTTTCCCTGGCCTCTCGACACCTGCGGGCGGCCACGAGGGCCTCCGTCAGACTTGGTTCACGCTGCTCCCCCTGTCCCCTCTGTCATATTAGCATAGGAATATTCTCTTACGTATTCGGCCTCCAGGCACAGGGGATTCAGAAAGCATGGGGGGGGGGGGGGGAGGGGGTTGGGGTGGGGTACGGGAGGGAGGGAGTTTCGTAGACCGAAAAACGGTTGCGTGGGGTGCGCGCGTGCGTTCCTAGGGTGTTCCTATTTTGGGGGGCGGTGGGGGGGGGGGGGGGGGGGGGGGGAGTGTTGCGGACTGCAGGGAGGAGATAGGGAGGAACGCAGGTTTCCCTGCGTGTCGCGGTGATTAAGCGCGGCCTTATGATTAATCTGAGTTTGAAATGTAACATTAGCATCTCTCTGACAGGCAGGACCACCCTGTGGGGCCACGGACCGACGCCTCGCGGGCAGCGGCGAAAACATGTTCATTCTTCTTCCCGCTCGACAGAAACAAGCTCCCGGAAAACAAAATATTTCAGCGCTTAATTCAGGGAAGACTGTAACAGAAACCTCTCAAAATTGAACCGACCAAAAACATCAGCAAGAACATCGAAGACTATTATGGTATAAAGATGACGAACAGCAGCAAAAACTGCTGATTCTTCAGCGATCCGAAGTTCCCACCTCATGTCTTTGGTCCGTGCTGAAAACAAACGAATGCGATGCTGCTGAATGGTTTCATTTCAAAGCTCACCAGCTGAACTGAGTCCGAGTGGACAGATTCTCCTCCCATCTCCATTGTGCCTCTCCTCTCCGCCTTTTAGAAGCTACGGCGGCGTTCAGCCGAGCCCGAGGGTCCAAGCCCTCCCTATTAAGTTCCCACGCGACCTCAAAACGTTACAAAACGGCTATCGAGCGCGCAAACAGCTGCCCGACCTCGGCGCCCGATTTACGAGGGCGAAACCCAAGCCTTCTAAAAGTCGGACAGCTGACCAGCGGAGGGAAGAGGGGAGGCATTCAAGTCAGAGCGGCTCTCGTCTTATCGCTCTTGTGAGACTCTGGGCGTCTCCGGTTCAAGGCCTCGCCGTGGTCGCCGCCGCTCATAATACCAGCTTTCCCATACGCTTCTGCCAGCAGATGTTATGATTGGGTCGTAACATGTTATGACTTCACGTTCCAAAACAGAGCTGGGGGGGTCAAGCGTGGGTCAGACGGAGGGGTGAGAGCATGAAACCCCAGACCGGGGAGGAAGCCACATGCTGATATTCATCCAGGGTACTGGGAGGATAAGTGCAGCCGACAGGCCAGCAGGGCGTTACCATCGTCTGGGAGCATCGATCGAGCGATCGGGATCAGCGTCGAGACAAGGAGCCGCGGACGAGAGGGTTGGAGGTGCCCGATGTTCTTTTTCCCCCAGCGAGATCTTTGAATGGAAGGCTCGCTTCGTCAATACAACTCCCCCCCCCCCCCTCTCCCCCCAACATCTCCTTATCTTCCCCTCCAGGTTTACTCACATCAGAGAGGCGCAGATGCACGCCTGCCCCCTCCCAGCAGGCACACCTCCGCCCCCCCAGCCTCCCCTCTGTTTTGCTCACCTGGCGTCCACACCGCACCCTCTTGCAGTTACATTCAGCAGACGCTTTTATCCAAAGCGACTTCCAAGAGAGAGCTTTTACAAAGAGCATCGGTCACTGGAGCACAGGTGGAGGCGAGTTCGGACAATCGCAACGTCCTTGTGTCCATCTCCGTTAGAAGGGTCAGAACCGTGTGCCCGGCCCGCCAAGATCTGAGTCCGCAACATTTGACCAACCCCCCATCCATGTTTCTTTGATACTATTATAGTATAGTGTTACCCTAATCGTACTGGACTCTAATCACGTTAATAAAGCGCCCGACAACAATATAACCAAGTAGCAGAAAGCATACAGGTGAAGCTTGTTTTACTTGTGTATTTAGTCATGACTAAATGATGTTGTGATATTGTTTTCTGCAGGGCACGTATTCTCTCTGAATACTATTTTCTATTTTCTTGCTGAGCCCGTGTGAGACCGGACTTAAACATGCAGGAATGTTCTGGAGGACCATCCAGTTGTGTCTGGGTGAGGGATAATCCCCCACCGAGGCAGTCATGCATCTTATTTGGGTTTGATGAGAGGAAGGGAGAAGTGCCATGCCAGAGTCGGCAGGGCTGGATGATGAATGGGTCGAGAATAACCACCATATTTCCCGCTGACCGAGACACAAGCTGAAAGCAGACGCTTCCAGAGACTTCTGCGAGGGTCGGGTTTGACATCAGCAGTAACAAAATGGCCGTGATCCGCCAATTCTTTTGGCAGGTGTAGATTTTTTTATTTAAAGGACAAAAGGGAGGAATTGAAGGGGGGGGGGGGGCGCTTTGACAATGCAGCTTGTATAATGAATTCAGTGAGTGGAGGGGGAGGGGGGGGAGAGAGAAAAAGACAGAAAAACCCCTGATCCGCATTTCCATATTCAAGCGATCCTCCACCTTGAATTATAATTCGCCCCAATACGGATGCTGTAACCACGAGATGACCTTGCCTTTTTTTTTTTTGCAACGGATAATTTATACAAATGTAAGCATTTTCCCCTCCTCGCGTTCTACATCGCCAGAGTTAGTCTGAGCTTGATCTCAAAGTGGCCTGGCTTTGAAATACACCCCCACCCACCCATCGCCTCCTTCCTATCTTTATCTCCGGGGAAAGGGATGGTGCAACAGAGGGGAAAGGGGTGGGGAGCGTGGGGCATGCTGATGAGGGGTAGGAGCAGAGATATAGAGGTATGAGTGGGTGAACGGATATGTGAATGGATGGATGGGTTGGGTGGGGGGGGGCGCGTCGTCCCCAAAAAAAACAAAATGAAAGATTTGCGCGGTTCGCTGCGTTTGAGCTTAATTCAGAGGCCTCCGTGCATTTTGACGAGGGAAAGAGACCCGTTTAATGAAAACGCACAAACGCTGTGTCAAATTGGCTTTGTGATGCTCCAGTAATAAAACGTTTTCCGACGCGGAGGGAGAAGGGGATTTTCGAAGGGTAAAACACTGAAAGGGTAAACACAAACAAAGATAAGCAGTTGGACGCTGCGGTCCTCTCGTCTAAGCGACTGTGCAAATTTGACAAAGTATTTGGGCGTAATTGATTCGCGCGGAGGGTACGAGGCTGTTTTTGGTGATAAAAAGATGGCTCGAGGGAAAACTGTTTGACGAGGAACGGCTGTTTCGTATCGGTGATGCACTTTAACGTTTAACGAATGACAAGAGTTAGCCTGCATAGACAATGGAGCTGTGACTGTCTACTAGTGCTACCTTTATATAGTATCTGAAAAAAAAGCGCTTTTGCAAAATATTAGATCAAACTTGATTGTGACGTTACTGTACGACAGTACAGGATGTCAAACTCCAGTCCTCAAGGACCGCTGACTGTTTTAGATGTTCCTCTACTCCAGCACACCTGATTCTAATGAAGCGTCGTTATCAAGCTCTGTGGAGGCGTGCTGGAGCAGGGAAACATCTAGAACTGTCAGGACAGCGGCCCTCGAGGACTGGAGTTTGACACCTGTGACACAGGAGAACGTCACAAGATCCTCCATGTGTTCTAAAGCACGATAGATGAACAGCTGGGAAAGGATTCCCTGGAGTAAAGCCCCACCTTTGGAGACGAAGCCATTCATAGAGGAGTCACGTCTCCTTTCTGTGTGTGTGTGTGTGTGTGTGTGTGTGTGTGTGCATTGCAACGGTCAGGTATGACCTTCAACTCAAGCAAAGGTCACGCATAAGCTAATCAAGCCCAGAAGCGATATTTCACAAGAGCAAGTTGCGTACTTTCCTGGCAGTGCAAGTTATATGACACTCCAGCTCATTATGCTGGTGAAGAGCGTGTTTCCAAACTTAGCATCCTGGGAAACTCGAAGACGCTTTTGAGCCCCGACACGCTCACGTACGCCACACAAAACCAGAAGTCTGTGCGGGGGGGGGGGGGGGGGGGGGACTTTCTGCTTCACCCCCTCACAGTCGGGGGGATTAGGCAGGAAACCTCGTTTCGCTGGAGAAAGGGGGGAAGACAAAAGAGCGTTGAGGCGGGCGAACGAGCGACTTTCCGGAAGCTTTTCTCTTCCTTGGCCTCTTCTGTTCATACCGGCATGCTCTGAGGTTGTCTTACCAAACAAAACAAAACAAAAACAGGGTGTGTGTGTGTGTCAGGGGGCCCGGATTGGGGGGTGGGAGGGGGGGGGGTCTCTTTCCAGTTGCTTTAATTTGTTCCCAGCAGCTACAGGAGGCCCAGGGTGATAAAACGCCCGCTTAACACATCAGCGCCCCCCCCCCCCCCCCCTCGCCGCTCCTCTCCCTCTCTCTCACTCAAGCCTCTGGCATTTGCATTTATAGTGGGTCGCCGAGGGGGAAAATCCTGCGATTCCTTAATTTGGTTTATGATAATATGAGGCCTTCCTCTCCACCGTCAGCTACATCTGCCTCCTCCGTCTCTCTGGTTCTCTGGTCCCTCCCTCCCTCCGTCCTTCCCTCCGTCTCCCCTCAGCTCTCCCCTGCCTTCTCGCCCCGCGCCCCCCCCCCAGGTGAGGGCTGGATCAGCCGTGTTAGGGGTGTTCAGGCCCCCTGTCCCAAGCATGACTGAACACGGGAGAATACAATCAAGCCTGGCCGGCCATACGAGGGGGAGCCGCTTGTTACGAAGACGGTTACCGTTACACCTGACGTACCTGACCGGCAACAAACGAACAGAGCGCCCGTCACCGCTGGCTCGTGATGTCACATCCGGGAAGAACGTCCCCCCCGCCAATCGTTTTGCCGATCAGCGCTTCGGGTGCGACGGGGCTGAACCTTCAGAGCGTGGGGGTGTAGCTGCTGCAGCTGCCTGCAGGGGGCGACCCTCTCGGGGGGGTGGGGGGGGGGGGTGGGGCAGGCTTCTCGCAGCTTCAATCACCGTGTTTACCCGCACGCTCTGACATTTCAATTCAATCAGGCCTCCTTCCTCGTGCGGCGCCAGCTCAATACCACTCACCTGTGTGTTTGTGTGTGTTGGGGTTAGGGTTGGGGGTGGGGGGGGGGGGGCGGTTTGTGCGCATTCGCTCGTTAGCGCGTGCGAGCGCGGGAGGGCGTCGCCACGTGTTCGCGAGCGGCGGGTGCGGGCGGCGGTTGGGGGGGGGGGTGGGGGGGGGAGGAGGGAAGGTAAAATCACTGTTTTGTTCCCCTTGATTGGAGGGCCTCGGCTACAATTAGCATCCTCGCCAGCTGACATTTCAAAAAGAGTCTCTGCCCTCCTCTGGAGGGTCGCCGATGGGATTGTCTGGCTGAGGATGTGCAAATGGTAGTTGCCACTCCGGATGTGTGGGGGGGGGGAGTCGGCTTTGATCTGTTTTCCCAGATGATGTTTGAACCAGTGATTTGTGTGCTCCTCAGAGTCTTTTCATAGAAATAGTGTACCGGGTTTCCTCATTGGCGTGTCAGGGACTGAGCCGTGTGGAAATGAGTCACAGTCTCGGTCTCCGAAGGGTCCCTCTACTACAAATCCCATGAATCATTGCTCTGATCTGTCGTTTCAACTCATTTTTTATCTCCATCCAATACCTCCCCCCTAACCCCTTTCTGATTCATTTCCGATCATCATTACCCCTTTTAGCCCAAATTCCTTCCAAACTCAGACCTCATCCTGTCATCCTAAGAATCCCAAATTGAATTATGACAAGATGAGAAATCCAATTTATCCCCAAATATGGCCAAACCCTGTATCATATTTAAGCTTTGCTCATCTCACCCAAAGGTCCCCCACCGTGAAAAAAAGACAGAAGATAGTCCTTCTCTTCCTCTCCTCATCCAAAAATAATTAGAAAGTCAAAGCACTCAGACAAGAGAAAGAGATTGCTTTCCCGGTTCGACCAGAGGTTACGTGTAAGGTCCTTGAAAGAAAAAGGAAGAGGGACAGTCCAACATTAGGCTTTACTGCATATGCACACTGCCTCTCAGAGAAACCCCAAGTGGATACACTCGCATGGTCTTTCTCTCTCTCCTCTCTCTCTCTCTCTCAGGGGGGCAGGGGGACTTCTGGGATGGCAGCTCCTCAGCGCTAATTGCTGCGCCCTTCCCTTAACAAAACAAGCTCGGGAAATAACTGAGTAAGGTGCCCCTTGGAACGCTCATTAGCTTCTTGCAAATCCTTAACCTGCAACTTTTCTCTCTTTTCTCTGTCTTTCTGTCTCTCTCTCTCTCTCTTCAACTGTCTGTCTTTCACCCACTATCCCTGTCCGGAACTAGCTTACTCACGCTTTCAAAGCTCTCTTCATCCTATTTCTTTCTGTTTGTCGAGCACTTTTGTCTGTAAAGTCTTTATTTGAATGAGACTGGATTTCTTCAAATGGGCTAAGCTAAGAAAGCGTTCCTTTGAAGTTAGGCTCTGGGAAGACTCCTGTTAACGCCTATTGAGTCAGCTCAACTGGACCTCCTGGATCAGGATGGGTCCATGTTGTTCAAGCCAAACCTTCTCCAGTATTCTATCAACGCCGAACGCTTCTCACAAACGATTGCGAAAGACCCAGCCGATCGTCACAGTTCCCGCAAGATCCAGGCATCTTGTTCGGACGATGTTGCGGTTCCCCTCGGACGCAGCACTTAGCACGCAGCATCTGTCACATGCTTAGGATACAGCGGCGTGCCATGTCATCGAAATCTGCGGTTTCACCGGGAGACGCAGGTTCAACTGGACCCAGGAGATGCCCTGGGTTCCATCTGGAGTATACAAGCTACTTCTGACATCGATGTGATGAGACGTCGGGGAGAAATGCTGAGGTGGGAGAAAATCACCCACCGACTACCATCATCTCCCTTTCATCGATAACTAGCTTTCAGTCCCCCCACGAGAGGAGTTGAGAAGATTGATTTTTGAACGTCGTGAATCTTTTGCCATAAAGTCAAGCTCAGCAGGCTTACGTTCAAGGGGGTAGGATTTTTGAGACACATTCCACTCAGATGGCAATTGATTCTATCTGCCCAAGTCCTCAACAAAATCCTGAAGCCTTTGTCATAAATGCAGAGGTACGGAGGAGTTTTCGCTGTCCAAAAACCTTTGAAAGTGCAAAGTGGCAATATTTGAGTGTGGACCAGTTTTGCAGTATAAACACAATCTGCTCACCCCCTAAGAGGCAGGTTTCCTCTTCCAAAGGCAAGCTGTTCATCTCCAACAGCGAGCCTCGGGGAAGGTATGCTTGTTGCATAGTCAGCCTTTGTTTTTTCTTTGGCGAACACAGTTTGAGTCCACTTCACTCTTGGCTGCCATTTTGGACTAGAGCTACGTAACGCTTTGGTTCAATCAGTCTCGCTTGGATCGATGGAAGATCTTTTGGGGAATTGAAACAGGTTGTCGTTTAAAGAGAGAGAGAGAGAGAGAGAGAGAGAGAGATGTATTACAGTTCTGTTTTCACATAAAGGAGATCACGAAAGAGAATAACTCAAATCTAAGCCGTCCCACTGGCTTTTATCCTGTCAACAATCGCTTGCCTCTGGTGTTCAGAACGCTGAGGTGAAATCTAGGCCCGTTCGCCCACCATACCGTCATACTCGCACTAGCACACGCACCCGTGAAGACGTATAAACACATAAACGGAGCACGTACGTTCCGAACCCAGGCACACAGCACCACAGTTCGTGCTTGAATCTATAGCACGCGACGGTTGTTGTCCTAACGTAGCCACATTCGCTAGTTAGTACAACCAGAACGAAGACGATCAAAGGAAACGTCCATTTTCAAGGTTTTTCTCTCTCGACCATGCATTGATTGGATGAAAGCGAAGATGTCCTGATAGCAGTACGTCAATGGGTCGGTCCTTGTCACTAAAGAAGGGCGAACATTGGATTTGCTGCCATTTGTCACCTGCCTTCAAAGCAGATGAGTTTTCAGGGTTTTCGTTGAGTTTTCGTGGGAGGCCCCACTCCTCCAGTTCCCTGACACTAACATCAATACATCCGGTGATATTAGCTCACTTCTGCACCCAGGCCAAGAGAACCAGAGAGGAAGAGCAGACATTACCTTAACTGAATGTTTACGACGCAGGTAACGAAGGAGAAACCTTCTCCAAAAGTGAATTTAGATTGCTTGGTCAGTATGAAAGATAATCAGGTTTCCTCAGAGAGCAATCCTACATGCGAGCTTAGATTTTCCTCCACACTGTAAGCTCAGGATGAATAAAGACATACCATACGGAGGCCCACCCCCTTTGCGCTCTTCGCTTTCGGCAACGAGGCGCGGCCTCATTGAAAGTCCAAGGCCAAGGAGGCCCCCCCCCCCTCGTGCATTTAGATGGGCTCGTCTTCACCAGGCTTCTAGACAGATTAGGATTGACTTGTCAGGGCGAGGGAGCACGCACACCCAAGGCAGCTACTCGGCGTCCGCGAAGGAATATCAGTCGGGGGGGGGGGGGGGGGGGGGGGGGGAGGAACCGACAGAAGGCTAGCAGCGGGGCGGAGGAGGGGAGGTGGGGGTTCGGAGAGAGGGAGAGAGCCGTTCCCTCATTTGCAGCACATTCGCACGTGGAACGTTCCGGAAAGGGTGTGTGTGTCTCTCTAGCCGATAAGCATCTTTAACGAAGCCACCAGCGAACGCGTCAGGCTGGCGCTAGCCTCGTTCTGCTCCGCGAGCTTCTCTGGATCGGGTCTGGGGGGGGGATGATGACTTGAGGGGTGATTTAAGGACTCGCCGCGTTTCAGAAGCAATATAAGTTTAGAGGCCGAGCGCGGGAGAATAGTTTCGAAGCAATGATGGAACATTATCGACCCCGCAAACACAACATGTTATCATTTCCAAAGCGCAAATGTTGAACAGAGAAAAAAAAAACGTAATGGATTTTTAATGACTCTTTTTTATATATATATATATATGCACATAATATATATATATAAAGCAATGACTACTTAATGCTATGTGGTTGAAAACTTCATATGAAAGTGCACAAAAAAATATTTTATTTGCTGCTTTGGCATTTGTTGTGAGCGTTGGGAGGATAATTAAAAAAGCATTGCACCTGGCTGGCTTGGAAATCTGCTTCTGATTTCAGTTTTCTTGCCCATTACACCACCGAAGTTCTTTTATCACGCACCACGCGTCTTCTCGCAAAACAAATCCACGTATCAGAAGCACAATCTGGAAAGACGTTTACCACTGATTGCATCGTTCAGTTACACATGAGTTGAAATTGTACTCTTCATCAGCGGTAGCGTGCTGAAAGAATTCAAGCAATCGTCGGAGGGAGACGTTCGTGCGCCAACCCAAGAGATGTACGTAAAGACAATTACGCCGCTTGATATTTATGCACATAATCGTACACCCCCCAGTCACTTTCGCAGTTACCTGTCAGAATCTGGAATCACGGAGCGATCGGGGAGAGCGATTAGTTATGCCTGAACGAGTTTGCCGAACGGCCTCCATCTGTATTCGGCGGTAATGTATGGAGCCTGCTGGGGGGCAGCGGGGGTGACCTGGGGGGCGGGGGCACCGTGCGACAGGAAAAGTTCAAAAGTTCAGTTAATCGCTCGCTGACGCGTCAGTTACCGAGGACTTCAAGAAGCGCGCCAGGCCGAAAGGTATTACTCTTCCTTCCTCCGATTGGCTGAACATCCGTGTGGAAGGTGTTCTTGCAGGCGGCATGAAGGCGAAGAGAATGACGATACTCTCGCTACACACTCCAGCATACAACCAAGCTTACGGATCAATCCGATTCTCACACACACGCACGCACACACGCACACACCCCACACCCACACACACACACACACACACACACACACATAAAGAAAGGACACCCTCATACAGTTCATGCACATGATCACAAACGTATAATCCCCTCACCATGGTCAATGAGTGACTACCCTTTCCCCCCAGTTCGCTCTGGCCCACTGGTTCAATTCCATCTCCACAAAACAGAACCAGATCATAATTCCCAGCAGCTCCTAGGCAATAATGCAGGACCCCATCGGTTTAACATTAATCATACCCCTTCTCTTCCGTTATTGAATAAAAACACGACCTGACCCCACCCAGTGTCCAAGGTTCCAGGTGGGCAGTGTTTACACATATTCTGACCCTTGCAAGGTTCTACAGAATGTGTAGAAGTCCAGGAGAACATTAGCTTATTAGCTTAATGGATTTCTCCCATAGACTCCCTCTGTCTTGTTTTGCCATTGAAATTGAAACATGAAACCTTAGATGAAACAACAGCAACTCTCCACCGGCGTTCTCTTGTCTCTTTATCCATGAACATGTGTGTACAGTAATCCCTCGTTTTTCACGGGGGTTACGTTCCAAAAAATCGCCCGTGATAAGTGAAATCCGTGAAGTAGAAACCTTTATTTTATTTATAATTATTATACTGTACGATTAAATTTAAAGATTCATGCATTCCGTAATGCCGACCTACAGCCGCACAGCTTTTACCCTCCTTTAGCATGTCCAGAAGTTTTAACTTTTTCTGCGACTGTTAACATCTTCCTTTGCCTTTTGGGCCCGACCGCAGGTGCCTTTGTCGGTGCAGAAAGTTTTGTCGACATTATTGGTTAAGAGAATTTGCTTGTACAAGAGACATTTCCGTGTATTTTATTTGGCTAGCTGTTTTGCACGCATACAGTATTACAGTATTACAGTAAACCGCAACGTTATTGACGCACAGGTAGAGAAGAAGCAGAGAGACTGTTCAGCCAATCAGAATGCAGAACACAATGCACGATAAAAAAAACAAAAACGTGAAGTAGCGAAACGTGAAAAGTGAACCGTGATATAGCGAGGGATTACTGTACTGTGTTGCTGGTGACGAATTATAAAGAGTCTCCCGCATAAAGTATTTCGTAATGTAATATAAATGGATGTACATAAGTCATGTAAAGTCTAAAAGAGCTCAAGTGAAGTGGGTCTTGTACGTCTAAAAAAAGAGCGTCCACTGCGTTTGCATTTTTGAGGCAAACGCTCGCCCCGGCAGCGACGTTTGAAAGCGGGGGTTCGCTTTTTTTTTTCTCCCCCACCACCGGACAGATTTACGGGCCACATTTGTTTTTACAGTGCAGTTTTACAACACTGTACGAGGAGAGTGCTGAAAGGAGCGTTCATCTGAGAGCCAGTCTGCTGAAGCCGGCCCAGCGCCTTCACAGGTGTGCGAGGCTGCGCGAGCAGGATGTGCGCGCGCGTCCGCCCGCAAACCCTTTTGCGCGCGTGTATTTCAGCGCGCGTGTGAGAGGAGATTCTAAACGCTTGCCCACACCATGAGAAAACTTTCAACCATAGAGGAGGGTGGTGGGGGGGGGGGGGGTGGGGGGGGAGGTTTCCTTAATAACACCCCTAGGAAAACATTTCTTTTCGGACGGCGATTGTAACGGTATTGGGGGTTTCTTCATTAGACGAGTGGCAAAACATCAACCTTTCCTCACCTCTACTCCTGTTGGACGGAGGGCGAAGTTACAGCGAACTGTCTACTTCTGTCAACCAAACACATGGGGACCAAGTAACTTGATAAGAGGGCTTCCACTGCGAGGAGAACGCAGGAATGTCCAAAGAATTTCCCTGCTTTCTCGGGTGGTGGTGGTGGTGCTGGGAAAATAATGAAAAGCTCGGCGCGGGGGTCTGAGAACAAGAGAACATGTATGATATGTGCCCCCCCCCCCCACCCCCCCCCCTGCATAGCTGATGTCTTTATCTCACCACACAAGGGGCCCCAACCTGCCTGGGTCCAAAAGCTATTTATAATCATATCAAATACTGTGGAGGGTGCAGGATTTGACTGTGACAGTGAACACAAAGGGCCGGAAAATTTGCATGATCCCGTTTCGATTTTCGACCACGGTATGAAAATATGGCAAATCTTGGTGTTAAAAAAAAACGAGGAAAGATGGATAGATGGTGAGGCGGTGTCGCACGTTGATTGAATCCACGCGGCACAGTCACGTAGCTCGACAACGGCAAACCTTATCGTCAGAGCCATCGCGTTTGACGGGAAAACAGGTCACAGCCTCATCGGGCCGCTCGCAACATTCGCTCGTACGGTATGAGAAGGGGGCGGGAGCGACTATAAGACAAACAAACGTAGTCCAAATGTTTTCCCGGGCAGCTCTCCAGAATAGGGTAAAAGGTAACACCCCCCCCCCCCCCCGGCCCTCCCCCCCCCCGCCCTCTGCTGGGGACGTTCACCAGTTCTCACAGTCAGAGGCTGCTAGCTTCAGAAACGCTCTGCTAATTTAACAGTGTGTGGCCAAACGAGCAGACTGACTGGATGAAGGTGTGTGTGTGTGTTTAGAGGGCGGGGAAAGGTGGGCGCACACACCAAACGGGTGCGGTGACGCTGGTAACGTAGCGGAGGGGGGGGGGGGGGGGGGGGGGGCTGGGGGGGGGAGGTAAGGGAGTAGAAGCCCTGAAAGAGGCTGGAGCGGCTCAGCGCTGGAAGGAAGAACCCCCCCCCCCACCGCCCCGCCCCCCCCTCCCCCCCCCCCCCCCCGCGCCTCGACAGCTCCTGAGACGCCTCAAGTCCCATGACTAATTCCTCCTCGTCCCTCCCGGAGCCCCGGGCCCCTGCCCAAAAAAATGATTGCGAGTCTAAGGTAGATGGGTGTGACAAATCACACCTATTATCCACCTAACCCCCCCGCCGGAGACTGACAGCCGCGCGGCCAATTGGTCGCTTCTGATTGATTCGTCTTATGGCTATCGGCGGCGACGGCCGTTTGGAAGCGCTCGCGGTGGAGTTATGATCCAGCCGGGCCCTGATGAGAAGGAGCTCTCAGGTGAGACGACGACGCCAAGTCCCCCCCCCCCCCCCCCCCCCCCCCCCCCGCCTCATCTCGGCCCCTCCCCGGTCATGTGACCTCTCCTGCTCGCCGACTCCGCCGAGGAGACCCCGGGCTGGCTGGAAGGAATGAAGTCACACGTCCTCTCGCTCTTTCCGTCCTCCTGTTTTGTCGTTTTCTTCTCTCTCTTTTCCCCCCCATCCGTCTTCGTCGGTGGTTCGGTCCTCTCCACCAGCTTGCCTTTCTCTTTCGCACTGTTTGCGCACCCGTTTTTATTCCCTCTTCTTTTTCTTCCCTTTCTCACGGTGCGTGTGTGTGGGTGTGTGTGGTTGACGAAAGCTGTTGACTGTAAAAAGCCCAGCGAGTCAGCAACAGCTCTGAACACAGTGTTGCTGCTCTCTGTGTAATACTGATGCAATGCCGTGTGTGTGTGTGTGTGTGTGTGTGTGTGTGTGTGTGTGTGTGTGTGTGAGCCTGTGTTTAAGTGTGCACGTGGGAGTTTCAGTGAGTATACGTCTGTATGTAAAAAAGGTGTGGCCCTACCTCTCCAAAGCAGTATAATTCCACTCAAATCCCCATCACGCTCAGAGCAGGCTTTGCCATATAATTACAGGGAGTGTGTGCGTGCATGCTGTAGAGTGGCTGTATGGAAGATCTCACCCACAAAAAAACACACACACCCATTCTATACACACACACCCACACACACTTGCATAGACTCCCAGCAGGATGCTGGTCCTCATTAGTGTTCTTTCATGGTCAGAGCCAGTAAAAGTTGAAGGAGGAAGTCTGGAAGCAACCTGCAGCAGCCATTGGCCACTGTTAATGACATCATCTGGAGTCCAGCCCTAACTTCCTACTTGTTGGGTTTCTCACGATGTAGAGGGTTCATAATCTATAAACCCACCACATTTGGGGACTGTCACGTTGTTATGATCCGTGACCGATGCTCTTCGTAAAGCGCTCCCATGGAAGTCGCTTTGGATAGAAGCGTCTGCTGAAGGAGTAATTGTCAACGTAAAGGTACTTCTGCAGCACTTTACCATCCTGTACACTCACACGACACACACACAGTACATATCCTTTCTTGCTCTTGTCTCTCATGCACACACACACACACAAACACACACGCGCAAATTCAAACAGCGCGAGTTCTCCCCCCTGCTCTTTCTCTCTGACCCAGACGCTGACACACATACACACAACCCACAAACCCAACCTGTTCCTCTTTTCTCTCCGTCGCACAAATCCACTGCACACACACACTCACACACACACACACACACACACACAAATACACGCTTGGCCTTGCCAGCAGCACGATAACCTACCACAGGTGACCGACCTTGTGCGGGTGAGTACAGCGCCACGGCGACAGGGAAGGGAAAAGGCAAGTGTCAGTGTTTATTAGTCAGTGTTACCATCCCAGGGGAGGTGAGAGGCCAGCAGCTATGTTTGGAGGCGTCCAGTCACACAGGGACAGTATTTATAGAGCGTCACCGCCTTAACGTCTTCAGGAACGATATCCCTGAACCCAAATACAACCGCGCCAGCAGGGGGAGGGATTATTTACGGCATCTGGTTAACGGACTCACCTCCTCCTCCGCCTCTTCTTTTTGATTTCTTCCTCTCTCTCTCTCTCTCTCTCTCTCTCTCTCTCTCTCCCTCCCCCTCTCTCTTTATCTCTCTCAATAATTTACCCTCTCCATCAACGTCAATTTCCTGTCTTTCAATGACCGCTAAGATTGCGCGGCGCGCTTCTTGAGATAATTCGACTGGACACACTTTAACCTCTGCCTTCCGCTTTACCCACGAAACATTTTCGATCGAAGACCCCCCCCCCCTTCAAAACAGGTCATCAGCGTATCGGAAAAACACCGTTTCGAAAAGAGGTAGGTTCGCGGACGTACAGGAAGCGAGCGGGTTCAACAATACACACGAGTGAATTTGGAACAGTTGGTCGAAGAACAGGCGGTGATTATCTGAGGAGGTGCGAGAGTGAGAGGTGGTGAAAGCACGGAGCCCGGCAGGCACCTGCGGAGAGGCCGTGGGACGCTCCCTGACTCAGTCTGTGTGGAGAAGCAGCAGCTTCCCATTAAAATACATCATGGACATCACACTTCCACCGCCACGCAGCGAGGGACTGCCAAGGAGAGTGTGAGAGAGGCAGGCAGGAAGAAAGAACCAAAAAAAAAAAGGAAGAAAAGAACGAGACTGATTTAAATCTCAGTGCATTCCATGCAGCAGAGTTGACTTTGGACTTTATAATGCAACGGGCCAGCTGTCTATGCATTATTAATGCTGCGCAGGTAAATTGCAGGTTGGTTTGTGTGAGGAGGAAACACAAACGCACAAGTTCACTCACTGACTCACACAGTCAGCCAGTCAGTCAGCCAGTCAGACAGTCAGCCAGTCAGTCAATAAATAAATCAAATCAGTCAATCACTGATCTCTCTTACAAACACAAACTACACTGGCAAAACACCCCAAAATATTGACTTTTGCGAAGGGGAGGGGGGAGTGTGTGTGTGTGTGTGTGTGTGTGTGTGTGTGTGTGTGTGTGTGTGTGTGTGTGTGTGTGTGTGTGTGTGTGTGTGTGTGTGCATATTGTACAGGCTGTCTCTTGTTTTCTGTCTAATGACACCTTGAGGCTTGTATGTGGACACTCACTCCTGATTGGAGGAACACGAGTCAAGACCTGACCGAAGCCTCTGATTGGAGGTCAGATAATTGACTGATAATTAAATGACCTGAGACACCTGGGCCAGACTGCATGTTCCACATTCTCCAGCAGTTTCCCCCTTTGGAGATCAGCTATACTCAATCCTAGTAGCAACTCATGGCAAATGTAATAGACAATAGATAAATAGAGAAAATACATGTTTTTCTGACTTCTTGTTGTATACAAATGTTGGTAAGTTCAAGAATTTGACGCAGCATCTTGTGAAAAATAGATCGTGCTGTCTTGGTGTTCTCTTTCTCTCTTCCCCGATCTCTCTCTCTCTCTCTCTCTCTTGCTCTCTCTCTCCTCCTCTCTTCCCTTCTTTCTCTCTCTCTCTCTCTCTCTCTCTCTCTCTCTCTCTCTCTCTCTCTCTCTCTCTCTCTCTCTCTCTCTCTCTCTCTCGCTCTCTTCAATAGGACAGCCTCCCACCCATATCTGTCTCCGCCTCCCCTTCTCGAACGGAGTGCCAGTGGCCGGGCAGAGCATCGTTCCAGTGAAACAGATCGGACCCTTCATTCCCACCGAACCCTCCCTCTCGCTCTCCCCGGTCCTCGGGTCCCCTGGAGACATCTCAAGGTAAAGCCCCTTTAAAGCCACGCGGAGTGACATCTCAGCACTTCACGTCCTTTTTTTCTTCTTTTCCCACGATACTTCGGTTTCGATGCCCTCTAACTCTTTCTTTTTATATACCTACTCTCAGGTTGGAGATGCACCGGCTCTACGCGGACGCCTGATTCTTTATTAGGTCTGTGTGGTTAGAGGCTCGTGCGTCGTGCGCGCTCCACACGCGCTTATTTCTAAGGAGCGGAGCCCCTATCAACAGGAGAGGACGTGAAGGGGGTATCAAATCGGGAGGGGGGGTAACGACAAACGGGGAGGAATTCTCTCGCTCAGTCACCTGTCCGTCCGATTTTTTTGTATTTTCACCTCTTAACGGTCGAGATGACGCGGATGGATTCGTACGCGGTCGTTATTCTGGTCCTGTGCGCTCTAACCGCGCCGGGGAAGGGAGACGACGCCACCGCCAAGGCCAGGAGTTGTTCGGATGTCAGGAAGTTTTACACCGGTAAAGGGTTCGGTCTGGATGAGGTCCCCCTGTCTGAAATATCAGGTACGTTTTCAACGCCCAACCGCACGTGCCGGTGGTGCGTCACTTGGTTACCTTTTAATGTTCACATCTATTTATTTACTTTTTAAATTGTTATTTGTTATAGAGGGACAGTGTACATCAATTGACATTTTACAGATACAATGTAAAGGCACCCAATTATAGCCAAAAGGCTAGTTTCCATTGGTAGTCCCCCTGCCAGAAGGAGAATGGCATAGAGAATGACACATCTATCCATCATAAGAAGGCTCATACATACTTTGAAATGGTTTGCCTGTTGTAATAATTGGCCATGAGGGTTGATCGCCTCAGGCTTGTTGCTGGAACATAGTAGATGTAGACTCTGCAAATTAGGCCTGTCTGCCAACAGAATTAACACATTTGCACGTCCATTAAATGGATTAGATAACTTCCCTCCACCAAAAACACAGATGCCTCCCTCCCTCCCTCTCGCCACCCCTGTCCTTTTGAATTTTTAGTAATTCCCTGTGAGTCCTTATCTGCAAACTCCAGTCAGAAGTCAGTTGACCCCATGGCGTATAACTGCAGTGCAAATATGCTGGCTGTGTCATCCTCTGTCAGAATGGGCTCTCTTCATAGACGCTATCACAATCTAGCTCTGGCTTCCAGGATCGCCTGAGAGCCTCACTGGAAATTCTCCCCACTGGTTACCACACACACGCACACGGACACGCACACGCACCCACACACACACACACACACACACACACACCACACATCAAACACACACTTATTTACAGACATGCACAAACCCACACAGGCACATGTAGACGTGTACACGCATTCCCACACACACACACACACACACACACACACACACACACACACACACACACACACACACACATTTGTGCAACGTTCCCACTCAGACACAAGGCCCTTTTGCTCTAGAAACGAGTGTTGCGCTATTAAATAAGATGTATGTGCTTGTGTTTGGATTCGCAGCTACAACCAGGTCATTTCAGCGGTAGCCATTCATTTGAAGCGCTCCGATGCGGCCGATGCGTCTGGATGGAACGGTTAGTGTCACCGAGTGACAGCCGTCGTTAAAACAGAGGAGGCCCCGTTGCCACTTTGCCATGATCAAAATGATTGACCGCTGAGTCTTAATCAGTCACCGCACATTAGCCCCGCGGCACGCTGCAGGTGACAAGGCTTTCTCTTCTCGGTGTCTAATCAATAAGACTCGGAGCACGGATCCGTCACATGACTGCCATCTGTCTGAGTCTGTGCCAGAAGAGGGTGACAGACAGAGAGAGAGAGAGAGAGAAAGAAAGATGGAGGGAGAGACAGAGACAGGGAGAGAGATCAAGATAGAGAGAAAGGGAGATGGAGGCAGAGTCAGAGAGAGAGAGAGAGAGAGAGGACCAGAACATCCCGAGAGAGGCAGATAACCCAAGATAGAGATCAGATCAGCTCTGCTGTCTCTCCTGGACCTTCCGAAGCGTTCCGATCACAAAGCTCCAGGCTCCGCAGCGGGCACGGCCCACACCTTCTCACCCAGAACGTGAGGCGTCTCCTGGGTGTGCCACCGGCCTCATCAGGCTCCTCTTCCGAAAATCCCATGGTTAGCAGTGATTCACCGTGTGACAGCCATTCGTCCTTAAACGCGTCCCTTTTCCCAGAGATCAAAACGACCCCCCCCCCCTTCTCTGGTTTTAGGGACAGTATATTAGCTTGTGACTTTGTGGCTGGCTATGTGTATTGCCGGGAAGGAGACAAGGAGCGTTGTTTGAGTCTCATGCAAATATCTGTCTCGAAGTGTACTTTCGCAACCATGATCTTGCATGGATTTTTCTGTGTACTGACGGTCTAATGTAATCCCAATCTTAGATGTAATCCCAAGAGAACCAAGCCTATTTTGTGCCTTAATCCTTTTGGTCTCAGATCGGGATTGTGTGTATTGATAGACGTTACGGTGTTGTTGATTTTGGCATGGTTTCATACTGATGCCGGTTGCTTGTGTGTTATTGTGTGTGTGTGTGTGTGTTTGAGGTGGCGGGTAGGAGTGTGTCGTGCCACCTCCTTGTCCCACCCCATCATTACAGAGACGATGGCCCTTAACCATCGGTTTGTCTTGAAGACCAGTACACACCCCACTTATCGAAATCCTCAACCGTGCTGTTTTCTAGTCAGCAGAAACACGCAATGCCGTACACACGCACACACTCTCACACACACACGCGCGCTGTCTGTCCCCCCCCCCCCACACGCACATGCTCTCACACACACATATACGCTGCCTCTCTCTCTCCACAGACGCACATACACACACGTCCACAGAGCCTTATATAATGAAGTCGTGGACACCTCTGGCAGGGGCAGCGTGGGCCTGCGTGTCCCCAGGATCCGGGCTCCCTCACTGCTGTTTACCAACGAGCCGTCAGCTCTGGGACTGCAGGGCCCGCTGATTAGGGGTGTGTTGGCGGAGCCACCAGCTAAATCCGTGTGTTGGGGGGGGGGGGGGGGGGGGGGGGGGGGAGGAGACTCGGTCTGGGGTTTGAAAATGGTATCCGCCTATTTTCGGCGGCGTCACAGGCGAGGGAATTTTCGGTCTTTTTACCGACTGGACAACATGAGATGGTCTCGGCATTGTAGCGGTTCATCTGTGTGTGTGTGTGTGGGGGGAGTGTGTGTGGCAGGAACCCCCCTCCTCCATCTATGCACACACGCAATCTCGCCGCTCGATTCAATATGAACTTTTGAAAATCTTAACCTTATCCTGAACGCATAATCTGAACCTTTAACCTTGCTCCTAATTTGAACCTTATAACCACTTCTAACCCCCCCAATTACAACCGAATTCACAAATCCCACACGCGTGCCGACAACAAATGTAACTAGTTCACGAGGGGGGTATCTTGTCTCCACAATAATGGTTAAATAAAAGCCACACACACACACACACACACTGCATACTCCCCAGAAGCCAGGCATCAACCGTGCAGCCTGTGACATATTGTATCCAGCTGAAGGTCTTGAAACAGCCTTCATGACGAGGCTGAGGCTGTCTAAAAATACCCCCCAGGGGGCTGCGGCCTGTCTCAGGCCTGGAAGGAGCCCTCTGCGCCCAGCTAAAGGTTGACCCCTGCCTGCCTCAGAGCAGCTGTATGGAGCCAGGGCGTCCATGCCGATGGAGCCTTTTTTTTTCTTCGCTCGCTGCCGCCCCGCTCCACCCCCCCCCCCTGGTTATTTTGGATCTGTCTGACATCAATACCCCCTCTCTCTGGTCTGCCTTAAACGCACGCTGAACATTTCGGGGGTTTTCGGCGGCCCGCGCCGTCCGTCCGGAGCTCCAGGCCGCTCGGAGGGGGTTCTCACCCTGGCATGTGCTCGGCCGCCTGGGTGTGTTTTCCGCTTCGCTTCGGTGGAACGCGGCGCTTCTCGTCTGTCCGACTGCGAACGGACGTTTGAAAGTGGGTGGGAAGTGCGATTGGCAGTGTTTGTGTGTGTGTGTGTGTTTGCATCCGTTTGCCTAACCTGTGCATGGGCTGAAGTTGTTAAAATGCTGATGTCGGTAAGAAGGTTCTGGAAGCATTAAGCCCTAAAAGGCTGCTGGAAGCATGAAACATTCTTCAGTGAAGGAGAAGAGGAGGGATTTTGTGAAGAGTGAGGGATCGGACATCTATGCATCTAAAGAGATACTAAAAGAAAGGAGAAAAAGAAAAGTTGCAGCATAGCGCTAAATTGCCGTCTTCAGAGATGAAATGGAGGTTAATGTTCAACATCGCTGCTTACCAGAGGCATCTTAATGGCACTTAGAAATATTATGGCACTTGACTATCATTTGCGGATGATAGAAAGAGGGAGAGATGTAGAACAATTATGTCTGTGTTTGTGTCTCTGTGGAACTCTGAATAACCTCAGGATGAGTAGTTCACAGTTCTGTAGCCTGTTCGCGTGGAACACAGGAGGTTTTATTTTTTTGAAGAGCCAACAGCACCTTTAGCAGGTCCACGTAGGACCACACACAGTGGATACACACACACACACGCATGCGGTGGACTCACAAACTCCCACACACAGACATGCAGGGCACAACAGCAGCCAAGGTGACCTTTCCTCCCCCAATGGCAGGTCTGTTTGATGAGTGTGTGGGAGCGTAGTGACAGGGTGGGGCCCCGGGGCCAACGTTTGACCGGTGCTGAGCGACCAGGAGCAGCAAAGGCCGCTCGACGCTGGGAGAGAAATCGCTTGAAACAGTCTTAAGGCAGCAAAACCCCCTTTTTTCAGCCTCAATCTCACAATTGTGATCCGACATGCAACGAGGCCCTAGCTCCGCAAGAACGGTCCCTCAACGTTTATGAAACTGCGATAACAGGATCCATGTTCCAGGAAGTGTAAGACGCGTGGCCGTTAAAAAGAGAAAGGGATATTCTTTTCTTTCAGACTTGGTAAACCACACGAGTCCCGAGGGAAACTCATCCTAGACGAGAAGTACGAGTGACGGCATAAGGGAGAGGAGAGACAGGGAGTGGGCGGGAGGGAGGGAGGGAGGGAGGGAGGGAGGGAAAAGGAAGACGTATCCTAATACAGAATGAAGGAATATGACGCAGGCAGACGTGTTGGAACCTGCCGGTCAGGTGGAGCTCTTTAGGCTTCTCTAACAGGGAGGCTGGGGGGAGCTCTGCATCAGGTGGGTCTGGAGGAGGAGGACAGGAGGACACACACTTCAAACCCAGGGCACCCAGTGCATCGTTTGATTTGATCGGTATTGTTCCCCCAGCCCTAGCTGTCAAAGAACATTTCAAATGGGAAAGGATCCTGTTTTCCGCTCTTACAGGGGAGGAAGAGAGGCGATTCTCTCTCTGAGAGACAGAGACGGAGAAAGAGAGAGAGGGAGAGGAGGGGTGAACAGGGAAGAAGGGAGCCCCGCACTCACACACACATTCCCCTGCTGATGGCTCAACAAAACCTCTTAATTAGAAGAGTGCGTCGGTTCGTTTGCACAAAAGCAGGTGCGTGCGTGTGTGTGTTTGGAATGCGGTAGACAATTCCAAGACACCGCATGACTAGGCGATTCCAGCGTTCTCCAGGAACATACTACTTTAAAAACGGCTTGTTTTTTTTGATGCATGCAAATGGTCTCCCAGCCAACAGAACAGCTGGCAGCGAGAGAAGTTCACGGTCGTTAAGTCCACCTAACATCTGGATGTGGTTTGGCGTCCAGCCTGTCACTCCCTGCAGCATTGTGTCCTGTACTCAGTACCGCTGCGAGCCATTTTGGTTCCCCCCCCCCCCCCTCCCCCCCACCTACTCTGAGGAAGAAGTGCTTAATATTTAAGCACTGAAATCATACCGGTAGTATAATTCATCCTGACTGTGATTATTTTTCATTAGGCTCTGTTAGTGTGTCCCCCCCCCCCCCCCTCAGCACTTGGTGCCCTAAGCACAGCGTATGATGAGCGCTGTGGGAGCGATGGCGCCGGATGTACTTACTGGCAGACCTTTTCATCCAAAGCGCTGTCCGGTCCAGGGATGCGACTCTGAAACCTGATGGTTTGGAGTCAGACGCTACTGAGCTGAACCCCACCCCCCCCCCCCCCCCTCTCTCTGAGGGCCGCTGTCCTGAAGCTTTTAGACGTTTCGTACCAGGGAACACATCGCAAACCGTCAGGACGGTGGCCCCACGAGGACCAGCGTTTGGCAACTGCGCTAATCCGTCTCCTCATCCCGAAGACGGCGACGGCGTTGGTGCGGCCAGGAAATAGAAGCCGGGCAATCAAAGCGCTGGAACATTGTGGTCCATTGCCTTGATAAACGGCAATCATTCTCCCTGTTGTTGTTGTTGTACTGTATCGAAGCCAGCTGCTTATTCGCCTCGCTTCCTCTCGACATCATCACGATATGTCCGTCCCTCTGCCGTCCACTTATATTGAAAGGTAATGAAAGTAGAGATTGTTTGTCCTTCCTCGTCTCTAAACAGCTACATTACCTACACCCCAGGAGCTGTTCACATCCCTCTCTGCTGTGGAATTAGTTTCTTTAAACCCCACTTTGGCCTTTTAATTACACGAAATAATCTTTTGAGAAAATGACCTTATCTTGGCCTGGGCGTGCTAGTAATGCAATCCAAAAAGATTTGGGGGGGTGGGGGGCGAGGGCTTTTTGGGGTGTTTACGTAGCAGTTTGTCTGTATGGTTGAGTTGACGCCCTTCCCTGCATCATCAGCAAAAACAAGCCGCTTAGTTTCGTTCGCTCGGTTGAGTTCTCTTTACGCTTCGGGTCCTTTCCACCGTCAACACTCCGCTTGCTTTCAGCGGCGGCCTGGGAGGAAGAGGGAAGGAGGTGAAGGGAGGGTGGTGTTGCCCCCCCTCTCGGAGGTGCTAAAAGGGTGCTGTCCTCCCCCCCCCCCCCCCCTCCCCGCTCCCAGACTTCCAGTGGATTCAGCTTCCTTCCTCCCGCTCTGCAGTGCATCTCTGTGGATCTGTCTCTCCTCGTCCCTCCCTTATCTGCTCTCTCTCGCTCTCGCAGTTTTCATCTCCTGTTCATCCCCTGCAGAGTCCTGGTTTATAAATATTTGAAATGGCTGGAACGAACTCCTTCAACTCCAGCTTTCGTATGTGTAGAGCGGTGCGTGTGTGTCTGTGTAGTGAAAATGTGTTCGGTCTGGATGCTATGGCATCGTGTGTTTGCTCATGTATCTGTGTGGGCGTGTACATGTCTGCGTGTGAGTTTACGTGTGTGTGTGTTCTTGTGTGTGTGTGTGGCTTCCTCCTCCCTACTGTTTTTAATCTCATATCTGGTTATCTGGCTATGCAGAAGAATTGTCTGAAGTCACAGTATGTGTTAGTGTGTAAATGTGAGTGTGAGAGGGGTTATTTGTGTGATTGTGTGTGTGTGTGTGTGTGTGTGTGTGTGTGTGTGTGTGTGTGTGTGTGTGTGTGTGTGTGTGTGTGTGTGGTTGGTCGGTCCTGGCTCTAACTCAAAGTCTGTTCTTGTGAATCTTTCATGTTCTCAATGAATCCTTCTGAGACTGAGAGGAGGGAGAGAGAGAGAGAGAGGGAGATAGAAAGTGACAGAAGTAGAGAGAGAGAGAGAGGGAGAGACGGAAAGAGAGAGAGAGAGAGAGGGAGATAGAAAGTGACAGAAGTAGAGAGAGAGAGAGAGGGAGAGACGGAAAGAGAGAGAGAGAGAGGGAGATAGAAAGTGACAGAAGTAGAGAGAGAGAGCGTGAAAGAGAGCAATAGAGCGAGCGAGCAGGGCATGACAATAGAGATGGATGGGGCTCCAGTGTACCGTACGGATGGGATACTGAGCATTTCCTTTCTCTCTCGTTCCATTTCAATCATCGATCTCCTTTTCTCATCCCTCTCTTTTTTTCGGTTTCTGGATCGGTTCCCCTCTCATAATGTCCTTTTTCTCCCACCGTCCTCGTCACCGTCCACCGCTGTCCTCTCCTCTCTTTGAATGATCTCCTGCGTATTGCTTGAGCGTGTCTCCAAGTGGTGATACGAGAACACATTGTTGGGCTACATTTACGTTTCTTCATTTAGCAAACTCTTTTATCCAAAGTGACTTCCAAGACTCAGAATCCGTTTTATTCGCCATGCAAGTTACACAAGAATTAGAATTCACTGTGAATAGAATTCACTGTGGCAGGATGAAGCGAACATAGAACATACATATGGAACGTGAATAAGATAGCGAGAGCTTTACAAGAGAGCACTGATCATGAGAACGACCCAAAACGTGAGAAACCAAACAAGCGCCAAAAGGGAAGAACCACAAGAGCGTTCAGTTAAACATGTTATAATGAAACAACATGAACCTCAGAAGAATGCAAGAATGTCCCTGTAGGAGAGCCAGCAGTACGTATTTCTCAGCGACTTAAGAACGTCCAATCGGTTCCAACCGAACAACAAGAGCAACAAGTCTCTCAGTAAGAGTCGTTGTGATCCTGGAGGACGGTTTTATTCTTGGCATTAATCTCTGCTGTTTGGTGAATCATTCAGCGTTCGATTGATCTGTTTCTAACGTACTTTGTACACGCTGACGATGAACAGGAACTCATATGGGTTAGGACCTATTTATTTAACGTTGAACTTATTCATTCAAAGTTTAGCGTCTGGTGATTGTCAAGAGGCGCGGAAGCAACATACCTGCCCGCCTCTTCCTGTTCTTGTTAAAGTGGCAATAAACTGCAGCTGAACTTGAACTTGATCTTGACCGCGTGCTTCCACGAGTGGGTGTGTTTGCTTGGGGGTGTGTGTTGGGTGTGTGTGTGAGTGTGTAAATCTCCTTCAGCTGTAAAGCTGAGCAGTCCTGGGCCCAGCCTCTCAGCAGCCGTACTGTCCCAGTCTCGGAGGCATCACTCACACAAATTAAATCACAAATCCAGAGGCGCTGCCTGTCTGTATGCCTGCCTGTCTGTCTACCTGCCTGTCTGCCTGCCTATCTGTCCATCTGCCTCCCTTTCTGTCTGCCTGCCTCTCTGCCTCCCTTTCTGCCTGTCTGTCTATCTGTCTGCCTGCCTCTGTCCGTCTGCCTGCCTGCCTCTGCCTGCCTCTCTGTCTGCCTGCCTCTGTCTGTCCATCTGCCTCCCTTTCTGTCTGTCTGCCTGCCTCTCTGCCTGTCTGTCTGTCTGTCTGTCTGCCTGCCTCTGTCCGTCTGCCTGCCTGCCTCTGCCTGCCTCTCTGTCTGCCTGCCTCTGTCTGTCCATCTGCCTCCCTTTCTGTCTGTCTGCCTGCCTCTCTGCCTGTCTGTCTGTCTGTCTGCATCTCTGCCTGTCTGTCTGCCTCTCTGCTTGTCTGTCTGCCTGTCTGTCTGTCTGCCTCTGTCTGTGTGTCTGTCTGTCTGTCTGCCTCTCTGCCTGTCTGTCTGCCTGTCTGTCTGCCTGCCTCTCTGCCTGTCTGTCTGCCTCTCTGCCTGTCTGCCTGCCTATCTGCCTGTCTGTCTGTCTGCCTGCCTGCCTCTCTGCCTGTCTGTCTGTCTGTCTGCCTCTGCCTGTCTGTCTGTCTGCCTCTGTCTGTGTGTCTGTCTGCCTGCCTCTCTGCCTGTCTGTCTGTCTGTCTGTCTGCCTGCCTCTCTGCCTGTCTGTCTGTCTGCCTCTGTCTGTGTGTCTGTCTGCCTGCCTCTCTGCCTGTCTGTCTGTCTGTCTGTCTGTCTGCCTCTGCCTGTCTGTCTGTCTGCCTCTGTCTGTGTGTCTGTCTGCCTGCCTGAACCTCTGTCATTCAGTCTTTTGCCCGCCTTGCTTTAACATGCATCGTCAAATCCGTAGACTAGTTTCACTAACGCATTCCCCCCCCTCTTATCCTAGATGGATAATCATCTTTCATGGTCTGGCAGGCCCAACAACGACGACTTTTAGACAAGAGTTACAGACAAGAATAGAGTCTGGCTGGGCTGGCAACCACAGACATGTTTCTGTCGGAGTTGGCATTAGGTACGTGTGCCGACGCGGTGCCAAGCTAGTTTGGGCATGGCAGGCATGGCAGGAAAGGCTCGTTGACGAATTTAGGCGATGGGAAGGAAAATCCCGTGTGACCTTGGCATTGTGGCGTGGTATTTATAAAGCGGCGAGCTGTCTCGACAAGACGGTTGTCCTCTAGTGAAGGTGTGTGTCTGTACGGGCATGCGTGTCCGTGTATTCGTGGGTTGTCGATGCGTAACGTAATGATCGTCCCCGCGGGCTCCGAAGAGCTCCCACGAAAATCGTTTTATTCGGCGCAAGAAATGAACCCATGCGAGCCGACCTTACTTTGTAGTACGATACCGAGCTAGCTGAGCTAGCGTACGGTTAGTAAAATTACACGTTTGACTGTGTGTTGTATAATATGTTCTTTATCTCTTTCTTTCCTCTCCTTTTTATCACAATTTCCCTGCTTTTCCTAGAAGGCCTTCCTCCCTCTAAACACAGGGAGGGTTATTGTATTTGACAGGACTCACAGCAGTGGCAGTTAGCAGGTAGCTTAGACAGCAGATGGTCACAGTGACCAGCCCACACTCGCATTAATACGCCATTACACAGCTATAAATACACACGGCCGCCTCTACGCTGCGTACCTATCCGTCATTAATCTATTATTATTTCATATCCCACGTTTTTTTGGGAGAGATACAGCCTTCTTGTCTGCCTGTCTGATTGCCTGCCTGCCCTGTCTGTCTGCCTGCCTGCCTGTCTGATTGCCTGCCTGCCCTGTCTGTCTGTCTGCCTGCCTGCCTGTCTGATTGCCTGCCTGCCCTGTCTGTCTGTCAGCCTGCCTGTCTGATTGCCTGCCTGCCCTGTCTGTCTGCCTGCCTGCCTGTCTGATTGCCTGCCTGCCCTGTCTGTCTGTCTGCCTGCCTGCCTGTCTGATTGCCTGCCTGCCCTGTCTGTCTGTCTGCCTGCCTGCCTGTCTGATTGCCTGCCTGCCCTGTCTGTCTGTCAGCCTGCCTGTCTGTCTGCCTGCCTGCCCTGTCTGTCTGCCTGCCTGCCTGTCTGATTGCCTGCCTGCCCTGTCTGTCTGCCTGCCTGCCTGTCTGATTGCCTGCCTGCCCTGTCTGTCTGTCTGCCTACTTTTTCAAGGAAAGCCCCCTGGGAAGCGTACCGACATCGTAGCCAAACCGTGTCTGGGAGGGAGAGCCTCCACCTCTCTGCGAACAGCCATGGATTATTATAATGACGATGATAAACTGTCATAATGGCCGGTTGATTACCTGCAAACCCGCAGCGGATGCAGCATCGCAAACCCGCACGATCCCTCGCAAACATAAACCCCGTTCGCTAACGAGGCCCGGTCGAAACGCGTCGACGTTCCAACCATGGAGTTCCAGCGTTCTTACCTCGAAGGGTTCTCCCAGATTCGGTCCCGTTTCCTTCAGAAGGAATCGGGACCCAGCAAGGAGAGGAAATGAACCGTGCTCTCTCGCATTCAGAGGGTCCATTTGGTGTTTACACAGGAATTAGATGATCTCTCGTCTCTGGGAAAGTCGCTCTGTTAATCGTCTCTGCTCCCCTGCAGACGAACACCCACACCCACACACACACACACACACACACGCAGATTCTGTCTCAGACACACAAACACACACGGTCTGCTTTATTGCAGCACAAACCGTACAATCAGACGGCCAAGTAGTTTTGTTTGTGTTGTCGATGCCAGAACAATCCTGCGTTCCTGGGCTTGTAATGAGGTTTTAATGAGTAAATCCCTTGATTGGGACAGGAAACGCAAGAGACTAGGGGGAGACTGTGTTATTCAACCGGGTTATTGGCAAAGCCGGACTTCGGGTGGGAGTTTGTACGCGGGGATAAAATAGAATGAGTAAAAAAAGGACTGTGAATCTTTCCGTCTTCTTTATTGGAGTGTTGGGATGGTGGGGGGGGGGGGTATTGAGCGCTCTGTTGTTCTGTTCCAGATGCGTGTGCCAGTCGTTGAAAGGCCCGTAGCATCACTTTTTATCCGTCTGTCCGCACCCTTAACGAGGCTCTGGGATGAGCTGCGACTGTGTGTCGCTCTACGTCTGGATCTTAATCAGCGTTATGTGTGTCTGTCACAAGCACTGACGGGAAAGACTCGGGTAAATAAATGAGGTTTTTTTTGGGGGGGGGGGGGGGCTGGTCTATATGGCGAGGGGAGAGGACGGGTTTGGCGCCCGCAGTGTTGCGCAACGAAGAGAGGCGGACCTGTTAGAGAACGCTCACCCTAAATGTTGAATCGCTGTCGGGGAAGAAGAGATGTTTCGAGTTAGTTTGCTATTACGGACGCTCTGAACGCTCCCTAGTTCGCCTGATCTCCCAAGCTGAGCTCGGTCGTGCCAGGCTGGTGTGTGGGCGGTAAACATGAGATCCACTGAGACCTCAGGAGAGCGTGACCTTTGACCTGACCACGGGGTAGGTGGTCGCTGTACTGTCCTCGACAACTGCGCCATACGGTATACATGCAGTCATTTAGCAGACGCTTCTTATCCACAGCGACTTACAGCAAGTACAGGGACATTCCGTAGCCACAGCCGGGAATCGAACTCGCAACCTTCCGATCGCTCGCCCGACACCTTAACCGCTGAGCCACGTGATCTCGACAGGATCTTACATCACGCCTCGCCATACCAGCGTCTGCTACATCCGCGGTCGAAGGTCGCCGTGGCGATGAGAACGTAAACCCGGAGATCCCCCGAGTTATGGGAGGCGAGTCCTGGCTCGCGGCTGGGCTGTCTACGAAACACGCGTCCAAACACAGAACTTAACAACAGACACGCTCGTCACCTCCATCTCTCCTTCAGACTGCAGTGTTTGTGTATCCTGTCAGTCTGATGAAATCCCTCGTGTCAGAGACTTCACGTGAGGCGTGTGTGTGTGCTCCTGCTGAGTGTGTGAGCAGCGGATCGTCTCAGCGCAGGGACGGGCTCCCACACAGCTGAATTCCCCCTTTCAGGGATCAAATGAACACATGACCTGACATGCTATCCTTGGCAGGCCACTGTTCCAGTTGACAGATTAGGAGTTAATTAAGAGTTTTCTGCCGTCCACAGCCGTGGCGGGAGGGCGGGGGGGGGGGGGGGGGGGGGAGGCGGCCTGTCAAGTCTCACACAATGGAGGGCTTTGTGATTGGCTGGGATTCCGGGGGCGGGGGAGGAGTGCGATGATGTCAGAGGAATCGTGCGCTGGCGACTCAGAGTCTTTGATCGCGGTCCCTCGGCAACCCCCCGCCCCCACACCCTTGCGTGCACACGCACACACCCTCACGCACATTCACACGCGCACGCAGAGCAGGAAAAAGATGCTGGCTAGGTTAGTGCTCACCAAGGTGGCTGATAATGTCGGAGAGGATAATGAGGATGGAGGCCATATTAAAAAGACAGCTCTTTGGTAATGATTATGGTGATGTGGGTAAGGAGGATGACGGTGGAAGATTTTGACGGACAGTCCTGTCTGTCTCTCTCTCTCTGTCTCTCTGCGTCTTTCTCTGTCTCTCACTCTCTTTCTTCTCTTTCTCTCTGTCTCTCTTCTCTCTCTTCTCTGTCTGTCTCTCTCTCTATCTCTCTCCCTCTCTGTGTGTGTGTGTGAGAGGATAACCACCTAGCCTTCTACAGAGGCCAGCTCTAATGAGTATTGTCAGGATGAGGACAGCATAGAATGCCATCTTTGTCCCCTTCACACTGTCGGCCATGAGCATCCTTCGGAAGGGGAGATACGGCGTGTCTTTTAGACAGCTTGAAGATAAGGCTGTCTAAACTATAGAGGAGAGGTCTTTCAGCGTACGTTATTAGGGCGACGACGGATCCGTCTTGAAATCCACTGAGACTTGAGGGTTCGCGATGTTGGTGGCGCAGGCGTGTAGCTGACTGTTTTGTCATACGTACAAGTTACCTGGAAATGCATCGGTTCGTATGTGTCACATCGGTCAAAGGTTAGCCACATGCCGATGGAAAATGTGGTCGTATACTGTGTGGGAAAGCTGTTTCAAATGCATGTCTAGGCCTAGGAGATCTGCTAGGATCCACATATCTATCTCATCCGTCTGTCGGTTTGGAAATGCCCTGTTGTGGAAGATCTGTCTTCCGTTCATCCCGTCCGCAGGAGAGGAGACCCAGGGGAGAGATCCAGAGTCAGGGGAGAGATCCAGAGTCAGGGGAGAGATCCAGACCCAGGGGAGAGATCCAGAGTCAGGGGAGAGATCCAGACCCAGGGGAGAGATCCAGAGTCAGGGGAGAGATCCAGACCCAGGGGAGAGATCCAGACCCAGGGGAGAGATCCAGAGTCAGGGGAAAGATCCAGACCCAGGGGAGAGATCCAGAGTCAGGGGAGAGATCCAGACCCAGGGGAGAGATCCAGAGTCAGGGGAGAGATCCAGACCCAGGGGAGAGATCCAGAGTCAGGGGAGAGATCCAGAGTCAGGGGAGAGATCCAGACCCAGGGGAGAGATCCAGACCCAGGGGAGAGATCCAGAGTCAGGGGAGAGATCCAGACCCAGGGGAGAGATCCAGACCCAGGGGAGAGATCCAGAGTCAGGGGAAAGATCCAGAGTCAGGGGAGAGATCCAGAGTCAGGGGAGAGATCCAGAGTCAGGGGAGAGATCCAGAGTCAGGGGAGAGATCCAGAGTCAGGGGAGAGATCCAGACCCAGGGGAGAGATCCAGACCCAGGGGAGAGATCCAGACCCAGGGGAGAGATCCACTAAGACTTCAAGCATGTGAGGATAAAGAAAACAAGGCACAGAGACAAACAGGCAGCGAGTTATACGGCGTATCACAGGAAGAGAGACACACAAACACGATGTTTGGAAAAGCCTGTCAAGAGACCCACACACACGAAAGGGGAATACATAGGATCCAATGCAAATTTTTTATATTTTTATAAATATATAATATATTCCTATTTAATTCATATTTACAAGTGAATTTGTGGGTCCCGAAAGAGAAAGTACCAGAAACCACAGGAAGAGCGCCAAATAGTTTTCGACGGGAGCCATGGAGACGGAAAGAAAACGCCGGAACGCGACGCGGAACGGAAGTTGCACGGCCGAGTTCAGACGGAGTACCACTTTATTTATTTGATTTCCTGAAAAGAGATTCTGTGGGAAGTTGCCTCGGTGCCGACACGAAAGGGGTATTTAGCAGCAGCAAGGCCAGAAGAAAGACCGGAACATTCCTCTGCGCATCTTCTGCATTTACCTGTCAGAGGTCCTGAATAACGCTGGTTTTGTGGGCTCCCGGCCCAGGGTTTAAACTGGTCGAGAGGCCTTGTACGGTCGTTTGGTACAAAGCCATCTCGCTTTCTCTCTTTCCGCTAATGGAAATATCTCATCTCGGTCAACCCCACCAGAGATTTAAAGAGCTGTTTCAGGTTACTTGAAAGGACTTGAACGCTGGGTAGTTTCAGACATGGCGCTGGGGCTTTGTAGCACCGTTCTGTGCAATGTTTCCAGTTCCACGGTCGAACGAGTGGAATTGCAGGCCTTTCTGTGCGGAAAGACCCACTGTCTGACGTCTAAGGGTCATTTGATTTATGTTGAACAAACCTCAAGATGTCCATTTAAAGCCCTCTGTAGACGTCCGGTCTACTGGGAGATTGCAGAAAGACGTGATGCTGAATGATTTGCTGCAGTCACGGACGATCTCCGTGTGAAGAATGCTGGGATCGTGACGACGGTGTCAAATGAAAATCCTCAAACTGTTCATGATCTGCACGGTCCGTGTCTGCAACGCGGAAACCAACGAACATTTGGTCTCGTATGTCGACGAACGTTTTCGAGTTGTTTCTGTTTCCAAGGATCTCTACGGAGCCAGCGGTGCATTTCCTTAACTCTGGTGTTGACGGATTCGGAGATTCTTTGACCAGTCAAATTGAGGACTCGGTTTTGGGGTTATTTCAAGAAGCGTTTCGTTCCTCCAACAGTTTTTTTTGGTTCTGGCTGGTTCGCTAGTTAATTTCGTGGACCAACTGACCTGCATCTCTGGGGAGACAGTTAGTTGAGCGGTGAGGGAATCAGGCTAGTAATCAGAAGGTTGCGAGTTCGAAATCCCAGCTGTGCCAACATGATGTTGTGTCCTTGGGCAAAGCAGTGCAACCTGCTTGCCTTGGAGGAATGTCACTGTACTTGCAGTAAATCACTTTGGATAAGAGCGTTTGCTAAAGGCCTAAATGTTAATGTGTGGCCAACCATTCCTGACTGAATCTTGATGCCAAATGATTCGTTTGAGTAGGACCAAGAGGTCAAGGAAACTCCATTTCCCAAGAAGCCACTGAATACGTTCGAATAGTAATTTGTTTTTGCCGGTTGTCGTTTTTTTGTTCTGGTTCCTCTCAGTTTTGGTTCAGCTTCTATTGAGTCGGCAGCGGAACATCGATATCCATCCATGGCCAAGACCAACCGATTGCAACTCGAGAAGAAACCCGAGTGTTGAACCCCGTCAGGAAGCCTTGAAATGACGTCGCCTCCTCATGTGATCGTGACTCACCGGGTTTCATCCATCCCACCGCATCATCCTGTCTCCTCGTTTCAGCCCGCGAAAGTTCAGATGACTCAGCTTCCCACAATCCCGCCGGCCCCTGGAAGGATGGCGGCTGGTTTCACTGTCGTCTTACTGGTGAATGCCCCCGGCTGTGTGACATCATCGGCCTGTGGCCTACATTGAACAATAAGAGTTGGCCTGGATTCAGGGGGGGGGGGGGGGGGGGGGGGGGGGCTGGGCTGGCTAACAGCTGTGACGCAGTGGGTTGGATTCTTGGGGCGTTTCATTGCGGCTTTGGTTGGGGGAAAGATTGCGATGGTCAAGGGAGACAAATCACTTCTTTTTCCAGTCGCTTCCAAATTCAACGTCTCTGTTTTCCCCTCCCCTGTGCATTCTTTTATATATTTTTATCATCCTCTTGCCTCCCTCTCTTCCTCATCCTTTTTTTGTGGTTGTTGCTGATCCCTTAATTCTGTCAGAGAAAGTCTGACTGTCTCAGTCTGTTTGTCTGTGTCTGCCTGCCTGGCTGCCTGCTTGTGTGTTGTCTGCCCGCCTGCCCATGCCTCCATCCATCTGTCAGCCTGTCTGTCTGTTTCAGCTGTCTGTCTTGAGGCATTTCTCAGTCACAGCATCGCACGACTCAGCGTGTACTAGCCCGCTGTGAATATTAGACCACACAGTGTCGACGGAACTCATCCTAACGCTATCGAAAGGACTTAACGCTGTCGCACGCCACTCTCGTCACACCCTGGGCTCACAGACGCTGATCCCGTGCGCACAAAAGGGAGTTCGGAGGGCAAGCGGTGTTACATTGATCTGTGCACTACCCCGATCGAAAAGTTATCGATCGATGAACGCGTATGATGTGCAGAGTTTGTAGCCTGGCTGGCTGTTATCCTTCGATCTGAACTGATCATCAAAGAACTGTGCGAGAAGTTTTTTGGGGGGAGTGAGAGAAAGCATTTTAATTGGACCTACAAAGCCGATTAGTTTTCTGAACTATTTTAGAATCTGAGTTCATTGAATTTGGTAAAGTCATAAACAGCATGAGCCACAGGCGACGCCGCATAAAAACACGTTATGGATGATTCCCCCGCAAGGTTGGTAACTGTTCCTGCCCAAAGAACAGGGCCTGTGTAGGTGGGTGTGTATTTCCTTCCCTCCCTCTCTTCATCTCTCTGTCTCTCTCTGTGTGTCTGCATCTATTTTTCGTCCCTTTCTGTCTCTGTCTTCCTGTCTAATACTTTCTTGCCCCCTCTTTCCTCTCTTTCTCACTCTCCCTCTCTCTCTCTCCCTCTCTCTCTCTCTCTCTCCTCAACCTCTTCCTCTCCCGCTTTATCGTCCTCTCACTTTCTCTTTCTCTGTGTCTCTCTCTTCCTCTCTTTAGCAGCAATTCCTTGGCCAAAGGCCCAGGAAAGACGGAGGAATCCATGTAGGGAGATGGAGGAGCGCGAGGTGTGTAACGTAGAGAAGGGCGAGAGACACAGAAGACCTCTTTGATCCTTGCTTGGCAACGTTCTCCGGCGTCTACCTACGGGCTGACGCGTGTGGAACCGGCAGCGAATAACAGGTCCCAATCAGCTGATTAGTAACGGTCACAGGCGGGGATGGAAAAGCGGGGTTTAGGATTTCCAGGAGCCTCTTTTTCTGGGTCTCATTCGTAGCCGTTGGGCGGGATGGAGAGAGACAGAGGCTGGCAGTCTGGAGGCAGCGTGCTCGGAAGGTCGAAGGTGCTGACAGAAAACAAGTGTGCATTCACCCGTGCTGGCCATTACCCAGCCTCCACCCCACCTTCTCTCTCTCTCTCTCTCTCTCTCTCTCTCTCTCTGTCTCTCTCCCTGCCTCGCTCTCTCTCTGCACTTCTTTCCACCCCCCTCTCTCTCTCTCTCTCTCTCTCTCACTCCCTGTCTCTCTCTCTGTACTTCTTTCCACCCCCTCTCTCTCTCTCTCTCTCTCTCTCTCTCTCTCGCTCCCTGTCTCTCTCTCTGCACTTCTTTCCACCCCCTCTCTCTCTCTCTCTCTCCTGCTCCCTGTCTCTCTCTCTGCACTTCTTTCCACCCCCCTCTCTCTCTCTCTCTCTCTCGCTCCCTGTCTCTCTCTAGGTACTTCTTTCCACCCCCCTCTCTCTCTCTCGCTCCGTCTCTCTCTCTCTGCACTTCTTTCCACCCCCCCCCTCTCTCTCTCTCTCTTTCTCTCTCCCTGTCTCTCTCTCTCTCTGCACTTCTTTCCACCCCCCTCTCTCTCTCGCTCCGTCTCTCTCTCTCTCTCTCTCTCTGCACTTCTTTCCACCCCCCTCTCTCTCTCTCTCTTTCTCTCTCCCTGTCTCTCTCTCTCTCTGCACTTCTTTCCACCCCCCTCTCTCTCTCGCTCCCTGTCTCTCTCTCTCTCTGCACTTCTTTCCACCCCCCCTCTCTCTCTCTCGCTCCCTCTCTGTACTTCTTCCCACCCCCCCTATCTCTCTCTCTTGATACCCACCTTCAACAATAGTAACTATAACTACACCCCCCCCCCCACATCTCTCCCCCCCCCACCAACCGCCCCTCATTCAGACTCCAGTGTGTCAGCTCATTTGGCCCTGCCCTTCACTGGGATGTGTGTGTGCGCGCGGGCGTGTGTGTTGTGTCTGAGGTGCGTTGTGTTGATTTGCGTCTCGCTCGCTGGTTTTCTCCCCTCTCTCCTGCCCTCGATCGTGACGTCTGTCAAAGAGGTCGGGCTCTCTGAGAACCCTTTCTGAACGCGGTGACTCACTGTCAAAATGCTCCAGTTCAACTCCCCCAGCTCCACGCACACACACGCACGCGCATGCACCTTGCGCCCTCACGCATGGAAATGAGGTCAGCCCTTCTTGTTGTTGTCTTATGTTTTCCGTGACCTAAAACGTGGTTTTGGTATGTGGACAGTCACACACACACACACACACACACACACACACACACACACACACACACACACACAGACATCCCCAGACATGTTCTAAGATGCCTTTCTACAGGGCCTAACCAGGGCAGGGTGTGTTTGCGGTGCGGTTGTCATTGTGCTGGCTTGTTCCAGTTCAGAGGCATGAACCTGGGCTGGGCTCACTTCCATTTTCATTCAGAGTCCGGGTTGGAACAGACCGGAAAGTGAGCTGAGGCAAAGTCGATGACATCCGAATTTTCTATATCTAACTCCGGGATATAGGGACTGTCACTTTTTGTTCACACGGTCATTGGTTATTCATTGGGTGCCTTTGCCACTGGGATCTGTGTGTGTGTGTGTGTGTGTGTCTTTCTTTGTGAGTGCCTTTTTGTGGTTGTGTGAGTAAGGGTTGTGCATAGGTGTGCACTCTGTGTGAATCACACGGCACATTTCTGTGTGTGTGTGTGTCTTGTGTGTCTTTCAACTCCTGGCTTGTTATAAAATGGAGCCTGGTTTGCTTTTGAGGTAATTTAATGACAATTCTTTTTTAGATGTTATAATCTATCATGCACTAGAACTATCTTTCTTTGTCACCTGCCTGCTAGTCTGCCTGGTTTTTCTGCCTGCCTGTCACTGTACCTGCCAGCCTGCCTCTGCCGGATTGCCTGCTGCTAGGCTGCCTCTACGTTCCTCTCTGCCTGCCAGGCTAACTTCCTGCCTGCCTGCCTGCTGTTTGTCTTTGTGCTTCCTGTGGATTTATCCAGCTCATCTTGAAGAAAATGCTCGAAAAAATAAGGAAATGGAACTTTCCTAGCCAAGGAGATTAATGGGATGGAAGGGGAGCTGTGTGTGTGTGTGTGTGTGTCTCGTCCACCTGCGTGGTGCTAATCCCCAACCAGCCCAGCTGTGGCTGTCACATCTCCAGTCTGTCCTGACGTCACCTGACGAGCTGGGTGCGCACCCTCTCTCACAGATCACTGGATTACAGCTCTAATCTCTCAAGTCCCACCACTGACACACACACACAAAACACATTTGACGTAAAATCCATCAGAGATTACCTGCTACAATCATCCAGCTGTGTCAGTGAGTGTCTGTGGATTGACGGATTACAGAAAGATCGCCGTCTCGCGAGGTGACAGGTCACCGGCCTTCATTAGAACGGGGGGAGACCAAGCGGAGGCCGAGCGCTCGCTGCTGACTGCGGGCGTGGCTTCTTTTTTTCAGCCTTTTGCCAATCTGAATATCCCTTCTGAATGGTTCCCTCAAGGCTGATGAATTCATTCAACTCTATTTGTTTCTTCTTTGGTTGAATCTAGTCGATCTGTCTCTCTCTCTCTCTCTCTCTCTCTCTCTCTCTCTCTCTCTCTGTCTCTCTCTCTCTGTCTCTCTCTCTCTATCTCTCTCTCTCTCTCTCTGTCTGGTTCTCTAGTCTAGCTAACAGGAAAATCTCATCCAGTCGTTCCACTACTTCAAGTGCAGGACAGGATGAGCCTCACACACACACACACATATCACACACAGCTGCACGCGAGCCCTGTATCCCTTGGATGGACCCAGCCAGTAAAGACAAACAGTGTGTTCTGGTGATTGGTCGAGACACGGTCTCCAATACTCACATCTTCACAGCTCAATAGGCCCGGCACTCGATACGAAAAAAGGTCACTCCGTTTTAATTAGCGGACAGGTTTCATCATTTGTTATTCCGTTTGAAAGGCAGTTTTTTTTCTTTCTGCGCCAACGTGACAAGGCTCCCACGCATCCCCGGTGTTGACTGACGCATGCGGTAAGCGTGTGGCATGGTAGTGTCAGTGGTATCTTTGGTAAAGTCCCACACTGTGTTAGCCTGGCTCTGCCATCCCAGTACAGGGACCATTCCCCCCCTGAGGCAAGTAGGGTGAAGCGCCTTGCCCAAGGACGCAACGTCACGTAGCCACAGCCGGGAATCGAACTCGCAACCTTTCCGATCGCTAGCCCGACCCCTTAACCGCTGAGCCACGTGACTCCCTGCGAATTTTTCATTTTGCTGCGTGCAAATTGAATATACGAGAGTCTGGCAGGGTCGAACTCAGACGAACCTATTCACCGGGAGCGCCTGCTGAATTAGCTGCGTGGGCTGTAAAGGCCAATTCATCCATCTCTACGAAGAAGGACAGTGTAATTAAATGTTGGATAAGGTCTCCAGTGCCGTACCATTCAGAGTTTGTGTGTTTTGCAGTGTGTGTGTGATGATGATGTTGAATATGAAAGAAAATGGCTTTTAAAACCTCGCCCGTTCTGATTGGCTCGCGTATCTACCGTGTAACTGTCTCACCAATCATGGCTGGCAGTCAAGCACCTTCTCCTCCGATTGGCTGTTCATCCAGTCAGTTGCCACAGACAGTTATGTGACAGTGAACTATTCGGTTCAGTCTCCACAGCGTGCAAAGTTCATACGGGTTTAACAAAGTTTTTAACGTATGTCACTTCGTAAAAGAGCTGCCTCTTGCTTTGCAGACGTTGTGGAAGAAATTATATTTCCTGTGTACTTATATTAATGACTACTGAACACACCTTCTCTGAATACTGTTGTAACGTCATTACCGCCTGACTGTCACTATCTATGTTTACATTCTTGTGTCCTATAAAAGAATGCTCTCTTGCCTTCATCCGAGAGAGAGACATGATTGAGACCTAAGCCTTGTACTGTCTTCATCTTGTTGCCAGAGGTCTGGTCATTTCTCTCCCAATCTGCAGATTCTTAAATACGTATTAAACCCAGAACTCAACTGAACCGTCACTTGCGTTTATGAAGAGACGGACAAAACACTTTCTTCAACAACGTCCTACAATGGAAAAAAAAAACCTATTCGTTAGTGCGCAGGAGAATCCGTTCGTCTCGCAACGACCAAACCAGTCCTCGTGTAGGTGCTGACCTCCACCCTCCCTCCCCCTCTCCCCCTCTCTCCCCTCCAGGGGAGCACCTGCGAGTCTGCCCCCAAGGCTACACCTGCTGCACCAGCGCCATGGAGGAGACCCTGGCCAACCTGAGCCGGACGGAGACGGAGCGCTCCATCAAGGTGTCCGGCCAGCTCCAGCAGGCCAGCATTAACGCCCACTACAGGGCCTTCGACGGTGAGTGAGAGGGGCCCCCTTCTCTCCAGGGGGAATGTCTCGCTCTCGCTCTCTCTCTCTCACGCTCTCCCTCTATTTCTCTCTCTCTCTCACGATCTCTCTCTCTTTCTCGCTCTGTCTTTCTCTCGGAACATAAGACAGAAGATGAAGTCTCCTTCCGAAAGGCACATGCCCAGTGTCAGCTGTGGTCCCATAACAAGACGTTTTTACACACTGCGAATTCAAACGAAAACAGAGAGACAAGAAAGTCGCTTTGTGTGGGTTTTTTCCCTCCGTTGTTTGTCTTCCTGCATTCCACAGCAGCATCCACGGTCTGTTGCCTTGAAACCGGGAAATCCTTCATCTGCTCTCCATCGGAGTCAGGCTGTGGATTCACCGTGCTCACGGAACATTTTACATGACGCTGGGAGCAGAGGTTGGCGGGTAGCGCGTTCTCACACTGCTACGTCCTTGATTCAGCCCAAACCAAGGTGAAAAGGGAAATTGACAAAAAGCTTCCTTCCCATTCCACCGCACAGCACGTGCATTAATGCCTTCCTGTTTGTTTTGATAAGGAAGGTGTGTTCTGGGAGCGTGCTTCCATGAAGGTCTGCTGTTTGGGGTGCTGCAGAGAGGGTTGTCCTGATGCCAGCTACTTCCACGGATACTGAGAGACTGAAACTGCGTCCCAACAGGGGTCTTCGGTCGTCTACCCGACCGAGTCTCGAAAAGTTACTTGTTTTGCCAGGCGACTCGCTTTAGGTAGAGCGTTGATGTGTTTTTCCCAAAACTAGCTCATTTTCCAGTGACGGAGCCCACTGTTTGTGCCCTGACAGGTTGAGTGCTTTCGTTATTTCAAACAGCCAGTGGCTGGTGTTTCGGTTGACGTCTCTGGATGGTTGCTGACGCTTCGCGGGCTTGTGCTACGGCGCTGAGGTATTCTGTGACCCCGGGGGACCTTAGTGAAACGTGGTCAGTGCTACGTGCTTCAGGTCCATTTACCGTGAATGTGTTTTTCCCGACCGCAATTAATCGGTGCAGATTTTGTACGTGTAAAACGTGCACGTCTATAATCCTGTCACAGAAATCCAAATTATTTTCTAAACTCCAAACCAAGGGGGAGAGACTGCACTTAGCGAAGACTATTATATACATTATACAGATAAAACCAACCACTGTGGACCTCTGGTCATCACTGAGGCTACGCCTACATACTTTCACTGAGGAAAAATTGAAATGTCCGAACGTTTAGAATAAGATCTTAAAGCTGCGTTAAATAAGTCAGATGAAAAATGAACGAACGCATTCGCGCTCAAGTTTTCAAAAAGACCTAGACCATCTTCAATTTTCTCTTTCCTCCCATCGCAAATTTGAAAAGACGGGTTCCATTTGTGAAAGCGCCGGTGTATTAAAAACAGGTGATTGTCAGAATGCTCCACGGCGAACCCTTTGAAGTCCGCGGCTTAACGACGTCTGGCAACGACGGAGATGTTTTCGCCGGAATTTACATTTCTGTAACGTGCATGGAGGACTCCAACTGGGAGCCAAATAAGCAGGCTGACGCAATTTGCATCCCTCCGGCAGGGGCTGTAACTTTGGTGCCTGACAATGGGAGGGGCACCGACATATCAACCTGCTCAGTGGAGTTTAAAACCAGTCACAACAAGGGAGGTTCTAGAAGACTTCGGAAACAACCATTGTCAACTTGGCCTGTTATTTTCCTCATCTTCTACTCTGACGTTTTGAATTAAGCGTAGGGGGGGCGGGGGGGGTTTCATCGTGTGCTACTTGATATTCATCCCAAGCCAAAGTACGGTGGTCATACTCAGATTAAATCACTGTTCAGCTAATAGTGTTATAGACTAATGACTGCAACAGTCATTTCAGAGATTTCTGTGCGCGAGAGACAAAGAAAGATATCATTTTATCTTTCTTGAGAGACAGAGAGAGAGCGAGAGAGGGGAATTGTCTCACAATCATAAATGAAAAGTTCCTGCGAATTTGCAGGCCAGTAAAAACACATCAACACATCACGACGATCCAGGACTGAGGACCAGCTGGGCTTCTTTCATCCAGGCTTTTTTTTTCCCTTCTTTTTTTTGCAGAGCAAACCTATCAATCACCCCTTTGAAGAGAAAATCTTGGAGGCTAGTTGCTCTGTTTTCTTGTGAAATGGAGAGCATGGTTAAAGCACCAAAGGAGCCTCCAGCAGGTCAACACAGGAGGGTCTGGTCAAGGGCGACCGCTGGATCAGAAATGCATCTTCTGTCACAAACACAAACACACAGACGCAAACACACACTAATACAAACAAGCTCAATGCCCAGGCGTCTCACTCACTCACACCCTGATAGCTGCTCTGCAGTGCCTGGCACATCATCTTTCAGACGCTTCTGGAAAGGCTCGTTAAGAAGTGCTCAAATCTCGGGTCACTTCCGCGCGACAACGTTTGACAACCGGCGACGTCGAACGCAAACGAGGTGACGTCCACCTAGCATTTGAAGATCGTGAACCGTGAACAGCTTCGATGGGAACAGAGACGAGTCTACAGGCGCTCAGCGGTTCGGCTCTCGCTCACTCGGCGCGCGGCGGGGGGGGGGAACGCCGCAGTCGGGATACGACGCCGCGGCTGCCATCCGCAGCCAGGATCGCATTCGAGCCGGGGCTTAAAAGAAAAAGACACACCTATTCACAGACGCACCTCGCTTTCGTCTGCGGGCACGCCTCCCCCGCCCCCTCCCCCGCCCAACATCAACCCCCCCCCCCCGAGCGAGCACAAACCTTTGACAGAGACTACAAACATGTTCCGAAACTGGATTCTATACATAGAAGACAAGAAAGCTTCGAGTCCAACTTTGATGGTGCCTTCCCGCACCCACCCCCCCCCCCCCCCCCCCCCCAAAAAAAAAGGTAGGAAAAGTTCTGGGAACAAGCGTTGACGATTTGGAACATAAGGACATAAGGTAGATGAATCGTCATTCTTTTCCCGCACAACTGGAGGAATGTCATCGCAGGATGTGCTTGGAATGCTGGTTTTGTTGGGTTGTTGTTGGGTAGCAGCAAAATCAACACAAACATCACCTCTTTGACAGACAGTGCTTCGTCTGGTGCTCTCCGCAATCAACGTTTGATCGAGACAAACGTGATCTCTGCCCGTACAAACAGGAGAGAGGAAACCGGATGGTTGAGTGCGAGCGTGTATAACATGTTTTGTCCCTCAGAAAACGATCGCAGACGTGTTGGAGAAGGACGTAATAGCTTTTTCGCAGTAAGTTGACTGTAATTGAACAGTTCTACACCCAATCCTTTTCAACCGGGTATCTGAAATAGGAAGCTTCTCGTTGTGGGGGAATTTAAATGAGGAAACAATCCTTCAGGATCCGCCTCACATATGCACACAACATTACATCTAGTCACTCAGCAGACGCTCTACAATACCTATTCTGAAGCCTTACATACAGATATATCGCAGGCATGTTTATATCTCACTCACATGGACACACACGGTTATCGTGCAAGTGTCCGTTATGTTCGATGGGATGAATGTGAGCATATTTGCCCGCCTCATCCATCTTGTGTCGTCCTATCGGCCTCTCGTGTGCAGACGCGCGCTTATCGCCCCCATCCAGGTTCCAGATGCAAGCGATGTCTGTAGAAAAGCTGCAGCTACCCCCCCCCCCCTTTCTTCTTTGCCATTTCTTTACCTCCTGCTTGTCCTCCCCCCCTCCCCCGGTTCCTGCTGGGTTCCTCTCTCAGGTTCCTCTCTCTGTTCCGTCGTCCCGTTTGGCTCCGGTATCCGTTTTGCTTTCAACGCCTTCATTTTATTCGCCTATTTAGGATTTGCTCCTCTTATTTTTTGACCCTCTTCACCTCTCCTGTCCCCTCTTCCCCTCTCCTCTCTCCCCTCCTCCCCCCTTCTTTCCCCTCCCCTCCTCTCCTCACTGCCCCTCTCTCCCCTCCTCTCCCCTCCTCTCCTCTCCCCTCCTTTCCTCACTGCCCCTCTCTCCCCTCCTCTCCCCTCTTCTCCTCTCCCCTCCTTTCCTCACTGCCCCTCTCTCCCCTCCTCTCCCCTCTTCTCCTCTCCCCTCCTCTCCTCCCTGCCCCTCTCTCCCCTCCTCACTGCCCCTCTCTCCCCTCCTCTCCTCACTGCCCCTTTCTCCCCTTCTCTCCCCTCCTCTCCCCTCCTCTCCTCACTGCCCCTCTCTCCCCTCCTCTCCCCTCCTCTCCTCCCTGCCCCTCTCTCCCCTCCTCTCCCCTCTTCTCCTCTCCCCTCCTCTCCTCACTGCCCCTCTCTCCCCTCCTCTCCCCTCTCCTCCCCCTCTTTCTGTGTTGATGTCCCAGCAGAGCAGGGGGTTACTAGGTGACAAAACCTGCTAGCGACCTTTACATCAGCATGCACACTGCACCGGTCATTAGTTACGGGGAAGCCACTTCATTGGCTAATACGATGTCCTGGATGAAAATTGCTTCTATTTTCCAAACAGAGCACTCTCTGCTTTCAAAATGACGCTTTGTACATTAATGCAGCCCCATTAAATCCCCCCATTGCTCGTTAAGTGATTTTATTAGTATTATTTCATCAGCATGATGGGTTAAAGGAGGATTTCAACTATATCTAGACATGACACCCTATATTGATCTAGTCTCCACCCAACAAGGTTATTTGATTTACTCTTAGGTGACTGATTTATATAAACAAAATTGTCTCTTAGATTAGAGTATTGGAAGGAATCCGCTGGGGTTGAATGCGAGCAGCCATGCGTGTTGATAGAGAGGAGAAAGGGAAGACAAGCTCCTCAGTCCATCAAACCTTCGAGACTGAAACAAACATGAATACGTGCGTCGTTCGATAATCTCGACACGTTTGCGAAAGTGCCGCGACGCGCGTGAACCCTGAACCCTGAACCCTGAACCCTGAACCTTGAACCTTGAACCTCGAACCCGACGTGTCGACCTACACGGAAAACAGCCGCGCCCGCGAAAACGTGGCGTAACGCGCCGTCGATATGCGGCCGCACATCCCCACCCTCTCCTGCGACCAGGCCCCGCTGGGGATCAGGTGGCTGAGCGGTTAGGGAATCGGGCTAGTAATCAGAAGATTGCGGGTTTGAATCCCGGCTGCGCCAACATGACGTTGTGTCCTTGGGCAAGGCTCTTCACCCTTACGTGCCTCGGGGGGGGGGGGGGGATGTCCCTGTACTTGCTGTCAGTCGCTCTGGATAAGAGCGTCTGCTACATGACTGCATGTAAACCAGCCGTTCATGGAGACGTTTGCTCATACCATCGCCGTGGTAACAAGGTACCGTTCCGTCGCACCGCACCTCTGTTGGTCTCACTTTGCTGGATGACCAGTACACACCTACACACACACCTACACACACACCTACACACACACACGTTCGACTTCATGCTCCATCGTCACCATGAATTCCCTCCCCTTGCGCACGCAGGCAAGAACACACATGGAGCGCATACACACACACAGCAAGCCCCCCCCCCCCCCCCGCTGTGCCCCCCCCCCACCGTGCGGTGTGGAGTGTTTGGAGTGTTATCGCAGCAACAGATTGGCTGGAGAGCGTCGCGTGCTTCCTCAAAGGAGCCGCCCCCTCACGAGCAAACCCCCCCCCCCCCCCCCCCCCCCCCGCACAAAAACACACAGTGCCTAATGAGTCCACTAGTCTCTTATCTGTGGTATAAGCCAGCCGGGGTTTTGTTAGGGCAAGCCTTTTGATGTCCACACTGAGACTCTATTAAACACTCTCAACAACAGGAGCAGCAGAGGACACTGAGACTAAAACAATACTGCCAACTCCTGACAGGAAGATTGTTTGCGTGAGACTAAATTGCGTCTTAGACTTCAAAATCTTTTCCTGAACTCCATCAGCGATGATGTGTAATATCCTGTTTGAAGCACTGTACAGAGCGTTTGGCAGTTGGATTAGCCAATAAATGGCTGATTCCAGTTTTCAAAGCAACATCGATGTTTGATAGCAGGATGCTTTACTTATCACTTGGAATTTCGAATGGTTTTGTTGTGGTCTAAACCCAAGTATGCATCTGTGCTATTACCCAGAATTCTTATGACAAAGAAATGTCTGTATGGATCTAACCCAGACTCAACAATGTCCTAATCCCCAACCAATCTCCTAAACCTGTATGAACTTTGACCCAACCATGTCCAACCTTTGACCTAACCATGTCCTAACCCTGTACTAAGTCTGACCTCACATATTAGTTCGATTTTCAAGGTCGCGAGCGTGAATTCTTTCCCACTCCACAAAAGAACAAAGTAGGTCTCTACTATCATGATTTGATCATCATTGGCTTCATCAATACACTGACAAATGTAGTCAAGTCATCTGCAATTGCGTAAGTGTAATCTATCAGGCTCTCCACTACGATGTCTTCCAGGCACACCGCCTCAAAATGGGACACCATAAACATGGAGCATCACGGTGCCATTTCAGCGTCAGAGAACCCCCAGGTTCGGTCACACTGCCACCCTAAAGCTAGCGGGGTGAGGGGGGGGGGGACACGGCCTGAGTTATGGCTACGAGAGGGGGGGAAGCTTGAGGCTGGATCCGCCCCCTTCCCTCCCTCCCCTGCTCAACCCCTTGTCGAGGGGGTGTGAGTGATGGCAGGTGTTAAGCTCTGAAGGCTGGGCTGTGTGGCTCATGACTGCGGTGGAGAGGTTGGAGGGTGTGGACACAGCTGCACGCTCGCTCCCTGCCTCCCTGCCTACACATGGGGACCGGACCACTGCCAGGACATTATGCACATCCGTGCTGTTTTAGCTGCCTTTTTCCAGAAATATTCCGTGGGCCTGCAAATTCATTTCGCTTTCATCCAGAGAAACATGCAGTCCAGGGGGATCTGGATGACCTATGACCTTTGGATCCGCGCCCAAACTCCATCACTGAGCTACGACCTTTCACCCAACATGTATTTACATGTGCTTTTCCTATAGGGAGGGACACTGCTTTCAGGGAATTATTACTATTATCACTGTAACACATCGACTGTGGTTTGGCTTCTGGTATCTCTAGGAGCACGAGAGGACAAAATCTCATGCTGAAAATGGAACATTGTGTCTGGAGTGCAGACCTTAAGGAGGGGAAAGCGATAGAGTCGCACGCGAACAATGGAGGACTGAGCGTCGACATGTCGCACACAAGGGACAGAGAGGGAGAGGAAGGAGGGGAAGAGAGGGGGGGGAGATGAAGAGATAAACATAGGGAGGGGGAGGGATGGGATGAGCTTGCAAGGCTTGGGGCAGATGAAGGAAGCGCAGTTGTCCTCCCTCTCCAAATTGAGAGAGAGACAGAGAGAGACAGAGAGAGAGAGAGAGAGAGACAGAGACAGAGATAGAGCAGAACTGAGGAGGTGTGGGAGATATCTACAGGGACGTACTCATCACACCCAGATCCTTCCCTCCTTTCATCAGCCTGGACCCAGCCCTCTCACGGAGAGGACAGAGAGAAGGGGGAGGGCGGGAAGGAGATGGGGGGAGAGAAAGAGAGTGTCTTGGGGGGAGGGTGTTGGTGTGTGGGAGGGGGTGGAGGAGGTGTGAAGGGCAGATCTCTCTAGACTAACTCATGCCCTCCCCCCTCTCCCACACACACACACACACACACACACACACACACACACACACACACACACACACACACACCTCCCACCCCACCCTCATCGCTACGTGCATCGCTTCAAGCTAGGGGAGACATGGCAGAGACCAGAGCAGCGCTGACATGTATTTTTGAACAAAGCTTCTCTCGCTGTGACAGACACACCGGCGTTTGGAAAAGAAAGAAAGAAATCCATAATCATGGCCGGGGAGAGAAATGGAAGTCATTTGAAGCCACATTAAATTCTCATGAGCTGTCTGGTTAATTGCGAAAGGCCTTTGAGAGCCGCACGGCGGGAAGGAGACTGTCTCCACCATCACACCGGGGGAAGATCGCAGACAACAGCATCGGACAAGCTCACAGGACCTGCTCACAACGCCTGTGAGAAAGACGTACCCCATGTATTATTCAGATGAATGTTTATTTTTTTTCAAAGATAGTTTTTAACTTCTCCCCATGGAAAAAAAACATGACTACAATTTTTTAATTTATATATATAGAAAAATATATATATATATTATATGTATTATTATATATTATATATATATATATATATATATAATTCCTGCCCAACGCCAGATTGAGGGACCTAAAGATGGTGTCAGTTTTCATGGCCATCTGAATAGACAGAGACGTAGCTGGCCTGTCCTCAGCAATTAAGCTAACCAATGTTCTGGATCTGGGTTCCTGTTTGTTAGAGCGAGTTTGTGCCTCTCTGTTGTGTCTCTCTCCACTCCCTCCGACCAATTGCCAATCCCTGGAGAGCCACTTAGTCTGTCCTCCATTCAGGCGCTTGAGGTACAGCCTCTCGCACGCACTGCTACCATCAGGCCGACGCCGGTCCACCGCACACACACACACACGTTATATGGAAGCGCCTACATGCAAACACACATCAACTTTTCCCTGAGTCTGCTGACAGAATTCTCTTCACCCCAAGGTCAGCGCCGGCCACATCGTTCCTCTGGGGCCCATGGCAAGGCTATGACGATCCCCATTTTCAATGCACCCCCTTCCCCAACCTATTCAGCATACCTACCTCTTGCGTAACCACATACAAATACATTTATCCAACCCATTCCCCAGTCCAACACACACACACACAAACCTGTTAGCTGCAGGTGTTGTATTTCTGCTGCATTTTGTATCCCTACCTTTGGGAAACAAAAGGAGAGATCTGCTGGAGATATCTGGAGGAAAGATCTGCAGGAGAGTTCTGCAGGAGAGATCTGCAGGAGAGATCTGGAGGAGAGATCTGGAGGAGAGATCTGGAGGAGAGATCTTCAAGAGAGATCTGGAGGAAAGATCTGCAGGAGATATCTGGAGGAAAGATCTGCAGGAAAGGTCTGGAGGAAAGATCATCAGGAGAGATCTGGAGGAAAGATCTGCAGGAAAGATCTAGAGGAAAGATCTGCAGGGGAGATCTTCAGGAGAGATCTGGAGGAAAGATCTGCAGGGGAGATCTGGAGGAAAGATCATCAGGAGAGATCTGGAGGAAAGATCTGCAGGAGAGATCTTCAGGAGAGATCTGGAGGAAAGATCTGCAGGGGAGATCTGGAGGAAAGACCTTCAGGAGAGATCTGGAGGAAAGATCTTCAGGAGAGATCTTCAGGAAAGATCTGCAGGAGAGATCTGGAGGAAAAATCTTCAGGAGAGATCTTCAGGAAAGATCTGCAGGAGAGATCTGCAGGAGAGATCTGGAGGAAAGATCTTCAGGAGAGATCTGGAGGAAAGATCTGCAGGAGAGATCTGGAGGAAAGATCTTCAGGAGATATCTGGAGGAAAGATCTTCAGGACAGATCTGCGTGCCGACATTTCCCAGGGGAAGCGTTACATTACATCTTCTGGTGCAAGCATGGAAAGCATTATGTTACCATAAGTGCTCGACCTGGAGCCACCCATACCTAACATGTCTGTCAGCATCTGCTGATACGTCTAAAGTAATTACAGTTGTGGTCAAAAGTTTACATACACTAGTGAAGATCATGTATGCCATGGCAATATAGGGTTTTCAATAAACTCTACAACTCTTATTTTTCTGTGATGGAATGATAAGGAGCACATATTTCTTTGTCACAAAAAACATTCATGAAAATTTTTTCTTTTATGAATTTATTATGGGTCTTTTGAAAATGTGACAAAATCTGCTGGGTCAAAAATATACATACAGCAATGTTAATATTTGGTTAAATGTCCCTTGGCCATTTTCACCTCAATTAGGCGCTTTCGGTAGACATCCACAAGCTTCTGGCAAGCTTCTGGTTGAATCTTTGACCACTCCTCCTGACAGAATCGGTGCAGTTCAACTAAATTTGTTGGTTTTCTGAGTCGGACTTGTCTCTTCAGCACAGTCCACATATTCTCTATGGGGTTTAAGTCAGGACTTTGGGAAGGCCACTCTAAGACCTTAATTCTAGCTTGATTTAGCCATTCCTTCACCACTTTTGATGTATGTTTGGGGTCATTGTCCTGTTGGAACACCCAACTACGTCCAAGACCCAACTTTCTGGCTGATGATTTTAGGTTTTCCTGCAGAATTTGGAGGTAGTCTTCCTTCTTCATTATTCCATTTACTTTCTGTAAAGCACCAGTTCCACTGCCAGCAAAACAGGCCCACAGCATAATACTACCACCACCATGTTTGACGGTAGGTATGGTGTTCTTGGGGTGAAAGGCCTCACCTTTTCTCCTCCAAACATATTTCTGGTCATTGTGGCCAAAAAGCTCAATTTTAGTTTCGTCTGACCACAGAACTTTCCTCCAGAAGGCCTTGTCTTTGTCCATGTGATCAGCAGCAAACTTCAGTCGAGCCGTAAGGTGCCGCTTCTGGAGTAATGGCTTCCTTCTTGCACGGCAGCCTCTCAGCCCATGGCGATGTAGAACACGCTTGACTGTGGACACTGACACATGTGTTCCAGCAGCCTCCAACTCATTGCAGACTTGCTTTTTGGTGGTTCTTGGTTGACTCTTGACCAACCTGACCAATTTTCTCTCAGCAGCAAGTGATAGCTTGCGTTTTCTTCCTGATCGTGGCAATGATACAACTGTGCCATGCACTTTATACTTACAAACAATTGTTTGCACAGTTGATCTTGGGACCTGCAACTGCTTTGAAATGGCTCCAAGGGACTTTCCTGACTTGTTCAAGTCAATGATGCGCTTTTTCAGATCCGTGCTGAGCTCCTTAGACTTTCCCATTGTAGTATTTCTGGCTGAGTCTAGTGAATGTGTCAAACAAGCCCTATTTACATGGACTGAAAGAAGTCACCAGCTGGAGTCAATCATAATCACTCGTAAGAAGTTAGGAGGCCATGCCAAAAAGCAAATTGGATTGAAACAACTTTTTCTACATCACCAAATTGGTAATTCAAGGTGCTGTATGTATATTTTTGACCCAGAAGATTTTGACACATTTTCAAAAGACCCATAATAAATTCGTAAAAGGACCATTTTTCATGAATGTTTTCTGTGACAAAGAAATATGTGCTCCTTATCATTCCATCACAGAAAAATAAGAGTTGTAGAGTTTATTGAAAACCCTATATTGCCATGGCATACATGATCTTCACTAGTGTATGTAAACTTTTGACCACAACTGTAGCTCTGACGCTAGCTGATGTCAACAGGGCGCTCTTAATGTGCTGCAGCGAGGCAGAGGCGCGCGCCATGCCGTGGTCGAGATACTGTGTTATCCTTCCGACAACATTGGCTTGATTAATAATGCCTGGCGCCGTTAATCCAGCGAAGTCCTCCCAAAAGAGTACACGACCAAACCCCAAACCCAGGCCAAACAAAACGCTTCTGATCCACCGAAAGGGTGACGGGGGGATTTCAGCGTGCGTGTGTGTCCCATCTGGAGGAGGCAGAGGCAGTCTGACGTCCATCAGCGAGAGGAGCAGATATGACCGCTGTCGTTAGCGAGAGCCAAGGTTAGAGGCATCTTTCCCTTGCATGTCTATACCTGAATTCTTTGTGTTTTTTAAATCCATTCTCTGACTGGCTGGCAAGCCACATCCACGTGGGAAAGATGTGTCAGAAATTCCGACTCACTTTTAAAGTTTGACGTGTGAGAGAGAGAGCGAGAGAGAGAGAAAGAGAGAGAGAGAGAGAGAGAGAGAGAGAGAGAGAGAGAGAGAAAGAGAGGTGTCCTCGTCCGCCAGTATGATTTTCTTATTCAAGGAGTGTCGACTCTAGGCTACTTTGCGATACATGACCTTCATACTTCACTTTCCCTCACTTCACTCTCCGTCCCCCCCCCTCCCCCACCCCTCCTCCTCTCCTGGCTTTTTCTAAAACAAAGGACTCCTTCTGTGTGAACCCTCTAATTAGACAGACCTTGACTGCGGAGCCCTGCTCCAGCCCTCCCCCCTCCGCCTACCCCTTCATTTCTGTGGAAAAAAAAAAATATTTCATTGATTTTTGAGGGGGGGGGGGCGGGGGAGCAAGGGGCACAGTGGGGTTCTGTGTGGGATTAGACCCAGCAGGGGGTGCACAGGAGGAGAAAGGCCGGGGTGTGGGGGGGTGTGTGTTTCTACTCCCCGCTCTCCATCTTTAACTCACACTGAGAGCGAAAGCACCGCTCTCTTCTTCCTCTGGCCCTTTCACAGGCTGTCTTTCTGTCTTACTTACCCACACTGAATTACCCCTGCAAATACTGCGGTTAACATTACCTGTAACTGGATCACACTGGTGAGGTAAAGTGGGTTAGACAACTGGACGACTTGGCATATTTTCCATCATCTTCCGATTTAACGTATGCCTGAGTTTGACATTTGGCATGTCAAGATTTTTCACGGAAATGAAAGCTGCGTTTAAGAAGCCTTTCATTGTCGGGGGGGTAGATGAATGAGCGAAATCCTGTGAAAAAATGCACATCGCCATTTCTCCGAGCGAAGGAAATGAGATCGTTTAATTGGCTGGCTGCTATTGTGTTCCCAAAGGAACACACTGCTCTCTTCTCTGATTCCGACTGTTTCTTTGTTTCTCCCTCTCTCTCTCTTATTTTCCCTCTTCTCCTGTCTCTTCATCCGCTCTAAATTACGCCTTCTCCCTGCAGGTGCCAACATATTCTTGGAAAATTATTACACATACCACTCTGAAGATTGCTTTTGGTAATTATATAGATTATAATTAAATTTGATGAAGTCCTCCGAGACACAAAATCTCATTTGACCGAGGTGTTGGGTTTCTTTCGCGACATGCAAATGGAGAAACGTCTTCTCCCATTAGGCAGATGTGAGGGAACCAGAGTTCAGACGACTCGCTGTTTCCCAGCCTTCTCCGAATCCGCATTTGGGTTCATCAATAACTAAATGGCGCGGCAAACAAATGCAAATGCCCTTGCTTCTATCGAACAGAGAGATAAGAGGGCCAGGAAGACGACCGCGCTCTCCTGCCAAGGTTAACGCACGGCCCGCCGGGGGGAGAGCGAGCGGGGGTAAATTTGTCTTTCATTTTCAGCCTCTAATAATCACTTAAGCCTTAATAAACAAGTGATCAGAAAGAAAACAAACAACAAAGCACGAGAGGGTCAATACCTGCTAAGCCGAAACCTCAGAGCCTTCGAATGAGATGAGTCAGAGGGAGGCATGGTGGGGAGGCATCGTCACCTTCCCTCTCCTTCCTTCTCCTTTCCTCTCCTCCTCTCCTTTCCTCTCTCCTCTTCTCATCTCCTCTTCTCCTTTCCTCTCTCCTCCTCTCCTTTCCTCTCTCCTCTTCTCCTCTTCACCTTTCCTCTTGCCTCTTTTCCTCTCCTCTCTCCTCTTCTCCTCTCCTCTTCACCTTTCCTCTCTCCTCTTCTCCTCTCCTCTCTCCTCTTCTCCTCTCCTCTCTCCTCTTCTCCTCTCCTCTCTCCTCTTCTCCTCTCCTCTCTCCTCTTCACCTCTCCTCTCTCCTGTTCCCCTTTCCTCTCTCCTCTTCGCCTCTCCTCTCCTCTTCCCCTTTCCTCTCTCCTCTTCTCCTCTTCACCTTTCCTCTCTCCTCTTCTCCTCTCTTCACCTTTCCTCTCTCCTCTTCTCCTCTCCTCTCTCCTCTTCTCCTCTCCTCTTCCCCTTTCCTCTCTCCTCTTCTCCTCTCCTCTCCTCTCCTCTTCCCCTTTCCTCTCTCCTCTCCTCTCCTCTTCCCCTTTCCTCTCTCCTCTTCTCCTCTCCTCTCCTCTTCCCCTTTCCTCTCTCCTCTTCTTCTCTCCTTTCTTTCTGCTCCTCTCCTCCTTTCCTCTCCTTTCTTTCCTTTCCTCTCCTCTTCTTTCCGTCCTTGCCTCATCCCCTCAGCTTCTCATCCCTCCCCTGCTCAGAAGTAGCTATGGTTAGACGAGCGGGATGGGGAGACAGGAAGCAGACAATGATCACCTTCCGCTCTCTTTCTCTGTACTTCTTTACAGCAGTTGTAGCTGTAGAGGCCCAGAAACTGCCACGGTCCAGCGTCAAGCTAGACTACGTAGCGCTGCAGATCGCTACCGCAGATACTGTGCGGCTAGCAGGGGCCTGACAGCCGATCAAAACACCTCACGTGGATTATAAGCCTCGGTTCATCACTGTAGGGAGCCGCTTGATAAGGAACCAGAGGACCTCTGGTCTTAAGGCGTCCTCTCCTCTCTCTCTCTCTCACCCACTCCCTCTCTCTCTCAAGCGGGAACCTAATCTTACTATGCTAGGTGTTTCTCTCGTTAATTAAAAATAGGGCCGATAATTGTTCCTGCGGAGAGTACGTTCGATGCAAATGCGTATCGGGGAGAGTCACTGTGCCGTGAAATGTTCTGTCAGATAAGAGAGATAAGGGAGAGCTGATTTCAGGAAAGATGCAGTCCTCCACATTGGGTTGAGGAATCAGAGAGTTTTAAGATACAACATGTGTGGTACTAGGAAGGGTTAGAATACGGTGCACGGTGCCTGAGCAATAACGGTCACATTCCATTAAGAGTCTATCAATCCCCTCTTTCCTGTTGACTGTGTGCCTTGTCATCACCCCTCTAACTCTCTCTCTCTCTCTTCGTTCCTCCTGTCGTGCTCAGTTTAAGTGATGCTCTCCCCTAAATCACACTGGCTTGTCATGTCTTGTAGTCCCTCCACCTGTCTCATTCGGGCCCACAGTCCAGGTTCTCATCTCCTAGGTAGATGAGGATCGGACATTCCAGTATGGAATCCTTCACGCTGCTGTGCCCTGTCGATTGGAATTTCAATTCTCCCCCTCTCCTTGTGTGTCTCTTACCTTTAACTCTCTTCTCTCTCTCTCTCTCTCTGTCTTTGTCTGTCTGTCTCTCTCTCTCTCTGTCTATTTGTCATTCTGTCTGTCTCTCTTCTCTCTCTTTGTCTGTCTGTCTCTTCTCTCTCTCTCTGTCTATTTGTCATTATGTCTGTCTGTCTCTCTTTCTCTCTTTGTCTGTCTGTCTCTCTATTTGTCATTCTGTCTCTGTCTCTCTCTCTCTGTCTCTCTATGTCTATCGGTCTGTCTGTATCCCTCTCTCTCTCTCTTTATCCCATACCCTATCTCCGTCCCTCTCTCTGCAGTAGCGCCCCGCTGTGCTCCAATCCCTTCCTCTCAGGTGATCGCAGGGTGAATATTGATCGAAGCCCACGTTCTCTGCTGAGAAGTCACTTTTTCAACTTCCTGCGACTTTAATCTGGAACACAGAGTTGGCTCCCACTCCCCCAACTAAGCACTCTGCCATGTTAGGGTTAGGGGACGCCCACAACCACACACAAAAGGCTTGCACACACACACAGTATTCACCCGCACCGAAGCAATCCAGCCATATCTAAATCGAACACATTCCTCCTTGCGCCAGACCTCTTCACATCCCACTCAATCTAATTGCTACTATTAAAGTAACAAACAGTATCAATTAAAACAAAGGGTTAGAAAACCAATTCCTCACCGAGCGTTAGCCGTATAAATAGTGATGGTGTCTGTTTAATTGACTATTAGGGAAGCACTACGAGCGCAATTAAAGAAGCCATGTGACCCGGTGATGGGGCAGAGAATGATGAGGAGCGGAGCGTTCCGGAACACCGCCCCCTCCACCCATCGGTCTAGCCCGCTCCGCTAGCCTGCTGTGTCTGAAAGACTGTCATTTCTCCACCGACTTTTCTCTTTCCCTCTTCTCCAGAAACAGAAGAATATACGTTTTTCGAATGCTAGCGCTCACCTCTGAGGGATATGGCTGCCAATCGACGAAGACGTACCTGGACGCTCACCATTCATGGCGTCTTCAGGGCTGTCGAGGGGGGCCGCAGCGCTCATCCAGACAGGCGGCGCTCCCTCCCCTCTCGTCCGTCCGTCTCCCAGCAGTCATCCTGCATCGGCCCTCGGACGTCGTCCGTCGATGTCTTCCCGGTAAAGCGGTTCCTAGGGAACCAGAGGGCGTTAGCTCCCTCCCGGTCTCCGAGGACTCACCTCCTTAAAACACAGGACGTCCCCTCTTCCTCTTCCTTCCTCCTCCTCCTCCTCCTCTTCTTCCCCCGTTCGCTGTCTTTTCGGCAGGAGCCGGAACGAGAGCGGTCCGCGCCGATTCTCAGGGGTGGAGGTGAGCGCGGGACGAAAGGGGAAAACCTCATTTCTCGCCCCCTCACGTGCGCTCCCCACTCCCCCCCGCCCCCCCCCCCCCCCCCCCGGGCGCCTGGTCCAGAGAGATATCTGACGAAGGCCGAGCGACGGCTCGTTTAAGGATGGGGGGGGGGAGGTGGGGGGGCAGCGGACGGCTTTTTTGTCAGTGTGGCAGCAACGCACGCTACCTGACAGGAGGAATGTTCCGGTCATTAAGTGGGCCAGGAGACACCAGACCCCGGACTCCACCTCCACTTACTGAAGGGTCTTCGTAGCCCAGGAGAATGGAAGACATCCGTGGGAGCGGAAAACCATCGAGACAGCATCAGGAGTCAACAGGAGACAGACCAGGTGATACACTTGTTTTCCAAGGCATTTATTGAGTGCATTTTTAGTACAATTGTTCTCATGAAGTTACGGCTTACAAACTCGGGACACACACTCGTCACAATTTACAAGTGGGTAGCTATACAGCAACGAGAGGGAACGACACACGTGCACACGTGCACAAACATACCGACGCGCGCACGCACACGCACACACACACGGTTCCGGCGTTCGTTAGTCATCCCAAAGTGAAGTTGTCCTGTCATGCTGGAACTAATCCACCATCTTCACATCCGAATCCTTGTGGAAAGTCCTAAAACCTCAGCTTTGCGTGTCTGTGTGTGTATTTGTGTGTGTGTGTGTGTGAAGAAGTGTGTTTAGCTGTGTATGAAAGAGGGTGTGTTTCTGCGTCTGTGTCATTGTGGGTGATTTCATGCTGTTGTCAGTCCACAGTCTGAAAAAAGATGAAACACACAACGAAGAATTTACTAAATCTGACAGGAAACATTCTTGAACGATCATCTACAGCATCTACGCTACATTTCCGGAACTTTCCAGCCATCCAGACACTATCAAACGAACCCGCATCAAAACTTCAATGTTTTGTGTTAGCGTTCTCCGCTAACGGGTGGGTTCTGATTAGGAAATTGCTTTTGAAGACAGATGGCAGACTACCCTTCAATTCATCCCATCCAAGTTCCATTAGATTCAGAGCTTTACAAAGACAAATATGAGCAAATGGAAAACGGGAATTACAACCAGCGCATAATAAATACGCCGTAATGTGATTCACAGACATGCTCTTAGGTTAAATGGAAAATACTTGAGACGTGGTTGAATGGAAGCCTAATGATTGGAATTAGATCGCTGGTGTGAATGAATAGATTGATACGAATATGGAGAACGTATGATTATGTTGAGGTTTTTAGGGGGTATCGGTGAATGTAAATGAGGGGAGAAGCGATGCAGTATTGTCAAATATGCAGAGGCAAAGCAAGTGTTGTTTGAAAACATCCAGCGTGTCTCCCACGAAGGGACAGCTTCTCTGGAGACCATTCTGTCCCTCTAAACCAGGGATCACCAATCCTGGTCCTCGAGGGCCGCTGTCCTGACGGTTCTAGATGTTTCCCTGCTCCAGCACACCTCCACAGAGCTTGATAACGACGCTTCATTAGAATCAGGTTTGCTGGAACAGGGAAGCATCGAAAACTGTCAGGACAGGGGCCCTTGAGGACCAGGAGACCCCTGCTCTAAACCCTTTTCTTCGGCCTTCAAAAATACTCTGCTGCTAGCCTCTCCGCTCCCCTCCTCTCTTCCTCCCCCCTTCTGTACAGGCTGTCAAGCCCAGACTGCTGTCTCTTCACTAAGGACCAGGCTGCGTGATAGAGGACCCTTCTGTGTGTGTGTGTGTGTGTTTGCGGTCTAACAGCCTCATCACTCAGGCCTCCCTGGGGCTGATCAGATGCCTGTCAGATGTGGGTCCCAGCAGGTGTTCACGGCCCCAGCCTGGAGTCGCTGGAGCGCAGAGGCAACCATACCTCAACCGCCACACACACACCCCCCCACACACACCCACCCAGCCGGCCGGCCCCAGCCAAGCCTGCACACTTTGGGCCCACAAAGGCTTCGTTACACCCAGGATGAATGAGCCGGCGCTCAACCAGGACAAGGGGGAAGGGGGGGCGGAGGGGGCCAACGGAGAGGGGGGGCCCCCACTTAATAATCCGTTAACGGGGGCTGCCATCGACCTCTCGTTCCGGAATGAGAGTCGATACCGCGCCCTTCTGTCACGGAGGGAGAATAACCGTAGGCGGCACGGAGGGCGTGGCCCGGGGGCCTTGTGGGAGGGACTCCTGACGAAGGCACAGCCTATGAGAGCTCTCCGACCGCGGGAACGCAATGACATCATCCCCTGGGGGGGGGGGGGGAAGCTAGAGCGAGGATCTTGAAGGCGTCGCAAGGGCGCGGCGCGACGCAGCGGCTCGTAAGGGGCTCAAGGGTTTTTCGAGGGCGGAAGGGGCGGGGGGCTGGGGGGGGGGTCCGCTCAGCGGGGAAGAAAAACGAGTGGCGAAAGCGAGCCGAGAAAGCCGACCCCCGGAGACCCCCCAGAGACCTCCCGGAGACCTCCGCTCTGACGCGGTGTCAAGGCCGAAGCTTTTCATGTCAGGAGAACGTGCATTAGGCAACGCCGCCGTATCGAGTGGCAGGGGTATCCTTGTACCCCAGGCTGTCCCCCTGCTGGGATCTGTGCCCCGAGCCGTGTTGGATAAACCACAGATCACAACGCAACTCCGGTTGGAGTTCTTAAGCCGCACATTAACACCGGTCTTGGTAATGTAACGCCTTTAGTTCTGCATGGGCTTAAAGAAGCAGACCGCGGTTGTGGCGTAATGATACGATGGTGATACGACCCGAGTCACCGGGCTGTCAGAGAGAGATGGAGCGTGACCAGTCCGCAACTCTTTCACAGGCTGCGGTGACACCAATCACCGTCAAGATCCCCAAACGCCACCTCACCTTGAGGCTGCTGGGATGGCAGTGGTTCCTCGCTAGCTAGCTAGCTAGCTTCCTGAATTGGCCCCAAAAATACAGTGCAGCTCTTTTTCCTGTCTTGTTTCACAGGCTACGTGGGGCCCCCAGCTGGATTTCTAGGGGCCGCAGGGTGGTTGTCAGATATCTTTAACTTCTTCTTCATAACATTTGCAGAAAGCAACAGCGAACTTCTTTAAACACCACCAAGTTGCTGTGATAGCTCGGAGCCGTAACAAGGCCCAAGCTCCTCAGAACGTTCTGGAAGAGGTCCGTGACTTTGTCGTCATTTTTTTTGCTACTGTGTCTGCACTGCATTAGCGCTCTTAAGATTTCCACATTTGCATAAGAACACATGTTGCAGAGTTTTCCTGGCCTTTAAGGGTGTACTTTCTCTACCCTTCCCTAAGTCTTGCGATCGCAACGAGCGAGTAAGTGCGCGTTCCGCAACGCGATGGTCGCGTGTAGCTCTGCTGTCGGGCGCAGGCATCAAAGGCACTCGCTAATAGACCATTACTGACACGAAGGCAAAGAAATTTCCCTCTAGCGTTTAATGAGCAACAGTAGCGTGACAGACGGGGGTGAACGCTAGGTTTCCAGGCTAGCTTCGCTCGTTCTTCCGGGCGGCTAACGGCTACCCGTGCGAGGCGGTTGAGGAATCTTGCTCCAGGTCTCTCTGAGGTGCTGAACAGGGCCCTGGGGCCCTCGTCTGTGTCCCCCATCATGGTGGCACCAGGCATCTGCTGGCAAAGCCGACCCCCAACCCCTGAGATTTTTCCGGGGGTCTTGGGAAGGGAGTGGCGGTTGGCTGGACCTGATGAGCTGATTTGCTGTGTCTGGCTGGCTGGGTGTCTGGCTGTCGCCTCCAGCCCTTCAGACTGTTACTAGGTAACATTTACATTTAGCAGACGTTGTTACCGAAACCGACTTACAGTAAGTACAGGGACATTCCCCCCTGAGGCAAGCAGGGTGAAGCGCCTTGCCCAAGGACGCAATGCCACGCAGCCACAGCCGAGAATCGAACTCGCAGCCTTCCCGATCACGAGGCCAACGCCTTAACCTGCTGAGCCACCTGACTCCAACACTCGAGCAATCTGTGTCTAGACACCATGGAGGGATCTTCAATGACCATGTTCACCGTTTCATTTTGCTGGTGATTCAGTTTCTGGATTCGCTCGAGTCTAGACGAAGACCTTTGAAGGTGTGCGGAACATGCATGACAGGTGAAACATGCCTGACGTTGATGCCATGGCAGTGAAATGAACATCTGGATGAATCTCTCACACACGCTAGGATTCCGTGTGGGATAATCACCGTTCCAAATCCCATCTGAAAAATGTTTTTGTCCTTGATATAAAGATCTTACCGCACAAGTAAGGTCGCATTTACGCGGACCGCAACATTTGCAGATACCTACCTCACGACTCGGGCCGGCGAAGCGTCGACGACCCTCTCTTTTCTGGAATGTTCCAAACACTCCGACACGAACAACACGGACAAAAATAAAGCCTTCTGTACAAGTAAGTGCTAACCAGCAAGATACAGCATGGATACACACCCACATTTAACAACATTTGTTAGTATTTTTTCGTAATTTTTTTTTCTTTCTCTTCTTCTCTACAACATTTTTTTTTTACATCGACATCTACAACGACAGTCCTGGTTACCCAGTCTTTTGGACAGTTTCTTCCAGGTGAGATTTCCGTGAGCTTGTTTCCCCTCAGGCGCTCGAGGGAAGCGAGGCGAGCGACGGAACAGCGTCCACGCCTGTAGGGGGCGCTACAGGAACCGACACGTTGCCTGCGCTCATTACAATCCTTCCAACACGTATGTTGCAAAAAATGCAAGCAGAGACAGTTTTGTACAATTGACTATTCGTATGTGCCACCTTCAATATGAAGATTTATTCTAAAGATATATATATATGTATATTTAGTAAGAGATGTACATATTTATATTATTCTCCGAATTCTGGGGGAGGCTGTTTCAGAAGTCCTTTGGCAGGGCCTCACACCCAGATATACCAGGTAGTGTAGAAGTTAAAAGGATTAAGGAGAGCTCTTGAGGGGGGAGGGGGGTGGGGGGGGTAATGGCGAAAAATTCAAATGTCATTTCCAAGATCGATTTTCCTCCGCGAATCCAGAACTGTGAGTTCAGACCCACCAGCTGTTCTCTGGACGTACCGTTCGCCTTTGATGTTTGCTTTTAAAAAGATCATTTCCCCCCAGGTAGATCTGTCAAGGTTAACGTCTCCTAACTCAACGTCAAGGCTTCTTCAAATGCCAAGTCAGACATGCTCATCTAAAACACCGGGGTGTCCTTAGAAAAATCAATGATGATAAAATCTCATAAAAGAATCAAGTATAATATTCTCTGACAGTGTGGATGTGGCCTGTGTTATTGGGTGGGGGGGGGTGGGGGTAGATTTGGGGCGAGGGGGTACAGTGAGGGATGTCAACACATCTGGAAGTGCCCAGCAGAGACTTTGGCCCCCCCCAGGTTCAAGGTACGAGATGAGCAGAGGACGAACGTGGTTTGGAGCGCCCCCGCCCCGGAAGACCACCACGGCAGGAAGGGGACGATGGTCGGTCTGGAATCGTGGGGGGGGGGGGGGGGGGGGGGGGGGGGGGGTTTGGATTAGATCAGGATGATGGTCTCGACCCTGGCGCGTTCCGAGAGGTCGGGGGGTCATTCGGGGGATGCCGCTGTCGTTGTTGTTGTGGTTCCTCCGAATGCTGCCCGCCTCGCAGAACAGCGCCCCCTGTAGTCATGCCATGTCGCTGGGGGACTGACCCATGTGCGCCCTCATGGACTGGACGTTGCTGAGGATCTTCTTCTGGTGGCCCGCCAGGGTCACACCTATCCTCAGCAGGTCTCTGGAGAAAGGGGGGGGGGGGAGGAACATGGAGAAAGAGAAAGAGAGGGAGGTTGGGTGAGAGGGAGAGGGAGCGAGACAGAGAGGGAGAGGGAGAGAGAGGGATAGAGAGAGAAAGAGAAAAAGAGAGAGAGGGAGAGAGAGGGAGAGAGAAAGAAAGAGGGAGAGAAAGAGAGAGGGAGAAGAGAGAAAGAAAGAGGGAGAGAAAGAGAGAGGGAGAGAGAGGGAGAGAGAGGGAGAGAGAAAGAGAGAGAGGGAGAGAGGGAGAGAGAAAGAAAGAGGAAGAGAGAGGG